>KK100018.1:51041-79750 GCA_000611695.1 Rhizomucor miehei CAU432
GAACCATCGTACATGTGGTTCTAGATGACCTCCTTCGTGAATCTCTCTCTGTGGTTTTCTCTTCTTCTTTCTTTGTGGTGTAATTCGACATGTCCTCTCAACAGCCAAGTAACGATCCGCATATGCTCCTTATGCAGCAGATGGTACAACAAATGCAACGTCAGCAAGATGCCCTCGTCCGTGTCCTTCATGAAGCTCAAGACCGCCGCAACGAACCGCCTCAAGTCAGGTCCGTCCAACCTTATGTTTTTCGCGGAGAACGCTTCTCTTCCAAGGTCGAAGCGTGGCTACAAACAGTCACTAAATACAGCGAATTTACCGAAATCCCTGATGCCCGACTAGTAACCTATGCCTCGACACTTCTCCGTGACAGCGCTGCAACCTGGTGGCGACACTTTGTAGAGTTTGGTTGAGGCAGTTGACACAAGAAAAGGGGACGATAAGTCTGTGAGACGTCAGTGTATTCCGAAGATTGAATTATTTGAACTACTAGTCTCGCATTACGCTTATTTATACTCTAGCTGACTCTAGCTGTCGAGAAGTACGAGAAGACGGACTATAAACGGATTAACCATCACTGACTTCTTAGTGGATTGGTATAGTCTCAGAACTGTCAAGTATAGCTCATTGTCGTAGATTACAGTGGGTTGTCTCAGTTCTGCTGTAGAAGTTGTAGTACAGCAATCAAGGCACCTTCTAGAATCAGCAGGATGGCAACCGATGTACACATTCAATTGTAAGGGTACTTAGAATACGACAGTATGCCTTGTTAAAAGATATTTGCCAAAGGCAGCCAACAATCTCCATCTGAATTCTCTGGTAATTGCAGTGATGAGTCCTCAAGGCACGGCTTTTATCGCACCGTATACTGGATACACTTCGTGATCTATCGTGTACTGACGATCGTCCTGTAATATATAAAAGATGAAAAAGCTGTGATAATTTAAGGCAAGAAAACACAAAGGAGTAAAAAACAAGCAAGTCTTGTGAGCAAGAGACTTGAAAATTCGACTGTCCAGCATATCAACAACTCGTTTAATACCCCTCTATTTATATTCTGATGGTTAGCCTCAGATAACCGAATAAATGGTCCATTCATATATCATGGAAGTGAACTCATCTGTGAAGAGGTTCTGGGACCTACTGATATTATGTCTGCATGCGTGGGTACTAACTTATGAAAAGTTTTCAGCTATGCACCCATTACCTCAATTACATTCATTTTCTTTTTCAGAGTGTCCGATATCACAACGTGCGCAGCTGTTCACCATTATTGGGATAATGGAGTGTTACTGAACTCTTTCCACTTTTCAAGGTTTATCTGGCGGCTGATGGTTTACCACAAAGGCAAAGGAGGGCCGCACTGAACTTAGCTAAGGTTGATAGCATCGCTTTCAGCCGTTCACTCACAGAGGAAACGATTGAGCAGCTCAAAGACGCAGTCAAAGTGTGGACCTCTTAACGGCGAAGTGAAAGCAAATTGCATAAGGCCAGCAGTATTTACGATCAATCATCATTAATTGCTTCACCTCCACAAGACTGCCAAATGCTTAGGTCCAGTGCCTGTATATGATCCTTTCGTCATGGAAAGAGAAATGTGATCCTGCGACGAAGACGGCAAAAGTGATGACGGATCTAGCAGCATGACGCCAATATGAGCGTAACAAAGAGGCCCGAACACCGCCCACCTTCAAAGTTCTTTCCGTCTCTCTGGCGACTCTGAAAGGTCAGAGACATGAGGACCTTTTGTCGTGGAGTGATTGAAACATTAGGATTCCAGGGTCTATTGAAAGACTATTGGGCATTTTCCACCGGTGATATAAACGCTGATTTCGATAGTACTGCAGCTATAGTGGAGACAGGCAACTGCCTCTGGGTGTCCGGCACTGTATTTAGCTATGCACGAGCAAACCTTGGTCAAGATGCATTGCTTGCAAAGCTCAGGCACATGACGTAAACACGGACGTCGGCAAAAAACCATCGAAGATCAAGATCGAACGTCGTCGATCCTTTGGTCATATCGAATACTTCCTCAAGCATACATACGGCAACGAGAAAGGCTCCTTTCTCTGGCCACAAGATACAAGTCATAAGACCTCAGTCACCTCACGCCATGCAAGACAAAAAGCGTGCGTATAAATCGAAAACAATAGATGCTAGCTCGATCGACTGCATTTGTTTGCGGTACATGACGGCTTACGATGCCAGGGCCTGTCTTGGTCGCAAAAGCGAACAGTGAACAAAGAAATATCGGAATCCATCCTCATTGACACTGATCTCTCTTGTATTCAGTTCTCAAATTTTCCCCAGATAGCAATCTACACTTCTCTGCATTTCCCAATATCTTCAAAGGATTTGGATTTTTAAGAAATGTACAAATTTTCTTAAAATATGTCCCTGCGGCTAAACGCCGTCAACCTTCGAATTTTTCCTGGTAACAGTTACCGATTCTAATTATAACAAGATCGCGTCTTGCAAGCCTAACTATTTAGCACTTGCGTACCCATTAGCGAGTATTATTTATTGTGATAGTTCCTTCTTTATTCCAAAGTTCACACATTCCTAAAAGGTTAGGAATATGACTTCGCAGGACGATAGGCTATTGTAAGTGGATCTCATGTCCAAGAGAAGGTAATTCCACTACTGAACCCTGGCTCTCAAAAATACCTTCCCAAATCGCTGTGAAAAGCAGGTGGCACTTATAAATGAGAGCCATTGAAAATCTGAATGAAGTTATTCGAACTGGGTGTTATTTCAAGAAATACTACTGAACTTTGTAGGACGTTTTAATGCTACATGATACACTATATAACGTTATCCTATGTCGAGCTCTGCGCTGAATGAAGAGCATTTGTTAGGGTAGGTTTATACAGTAAAATATCTGTATGGATGGCAAATAACCCGGTAAGGCCAGCCCTCGAAGAGTGTCCCTGGCAGCACAAAACGCTCTTCAGTGTATACATTGACCATTTAAAGAATTTGTTGTTGATGATCATTCACCAGTGCCGCAGGGCTTGAGGTCTTTACAAGAACTTTAAAGCGTTTCAGTCGTAAAGTATAAATAACATTGCATGTATACCTGATCTATGGTTCACAAATATCAGGATGGGCATATTGAAAGTATTTTATGGGAAACATGAAGGAAGAAGCAGCAAGGTAAATGAAAGTGCTCGTGGTCACATTTCTTGGGAAAGGAAGACGTGGTACAACTGAAGTGCTCAAAATTGAGGACCCAGAAAATAGCCTCCACCTACATTGTTACTGAATCTGCAACTCATCCATCATCATGGCTCGAATGCGTGTCTCTGCTTTCCTTTTGGCTCTAGTGGTTCTGCTGGTCACCGCCGGCTTCGTTTCAGCTAAAAAAGGTCCTCTTGTAACTAACAAAGGTAAACGGGATGAATCTTGGGACTAACGCAGTTTTTTGGGACGCGCTAATTTCGGGTTCATAGTTTACTTTGACATCAAGCAGGGTGATGAGGAACTAGGTCGCATCGTTGTTGGCTTGTATGGCAAGGTAGGAAATATAGCCGGGCTTGCTTATGGATAACTGCTTACATTGTCGACCTATATAGACTGTGCCAAAGACAGTGGAAAACTTTAGAGCATTGGCTACGGGTGAAAAGGGCTTCGGCTATAAGGGATCAAGGTTCCACCGTGTCATCAAGAACTTCATGATTCAGGGAGGCGACTTCACCAATGGTGATGGTACTGGTGGCAAATCCATCTACGGTACGTTGAAGCATTGTTTGTATTTATGAACGAGATATTAAGTTGAAAGCTCGCTTTTATAGGTAGCAGATTTGAGGATGAGAACTTCAAGTTGCAACACACTGGGCCTGTAAGATGAAGCACCTGCCATCTAGGCTGTAACTGTAAACTGAACATTATCTTTCCCCAGGGCGTATTGTCCATGGCAAACGCTGGCAAGGACACTAACGGTTCCCAGTTTTTCATCACTACCGTAAAGACCTCGTGGTTGGATGGCCGTCATGTCGTGTTTGGAAAGGTTCTTGAGGGTATGGACGTGGTTCAGAAGATTGAAAACACGAAGACTGGGTAAGAGAGTGTTCTGCGCTTTTGATATTTTATGTAACTTTCGTTAACAAACGGTTTCGTCGTAGTCGACGGGATAATCCATTAGTAGACGTGGTAATTGCTGACAGCGGAGAGCTTCCAGTTGAAGAGATAGAGCATATTGAACTCTAAATTACTGAACTAAAGATAAACATGTTTTGTTTCCTTAACAGCACTGGTAACTGAACAATTCTGGGGCACGGCAGTAACCAGATGTTACAGTCACAGACTATACGACTGTTCTAAGCGGCAGAGTTACGGAATACGCTGCTAAAAGTTTCAATCCATGAAGGGACGTACAATATAATATGTCTCCTTTCGCTATTGTCGAGAAGATGGGAGAGAAAGAGCTCTAAGTGGAGATTGTTCAAACATACGATGTTGAGGCAAGTTTGCAATAGAAATGGAACGACTTGAAGAGTTGGGGTATGAGTATCAGGTCGATTTATTAATTATCGCTTTGGAGAGCCTTTTCCTAGGTTCTTCAGAATTTGAAGACCGGCTGCCATATTCGTATGATTTCTCGTAGACACTAGCCTATGGGCTTCTTTCTCAATTTGCTCTCTAGCCTTGTTGATAAATGCCTTTTCGTTGGTGATTATGTCGATGCCCTCTAGTTCTGGATCTTCGATAATAGTATCTGTATTCATGCCATGCTATAAATATCAGATCAAATAATAATCAGTATCGTAGTCACTAACCTATTTCATGCAAAGTCAAAGCAGCAGCTCGCATATCTCCTTCCTTCCCTAAAGACCCTGATTGTGCTGCGTCGGATGACTGAAGTGGCAGCTGAGACTCTAGACGATGGACTAGTACAAGAAAGCGATGGAGGCGGCGTAACAGACTGGATACTATCTGCATATTCTCCAGCTGAAGCGTGTAGGTTTTGAGCTGTTCGTATGGATTTCGAATTTTTAGACCGAGTCTATCATCAAGAGTGAGAAATGCTTATTTTTTCTCTTAGGTTATCTATTTGTTGGACCTGTTTAGGGACGATTTCAACTCTCTGATATTTTCCTGCACAGTGGATAGCACAGTCTCGAGTTCTCGGATTCCTCGGACCTGATCAAGAAGGATTTCATATTTGGAGCCAATCTTTTAAATCGAGTTTAGCGCAGGCCTTTTGGATTTCATGCAGTACAGCCGTACCTCGTTCTGTATTTGTTTATCTAGACTTTCTATACTGAAGGATAATCTCGACAGTGCTGTAGCTACGTCTGTGCCATCACTCGTACTCGACTGATTCGCCACCGTTTCTGCATATGCGTTCGGGTCGAAATCGTCTGACAGGAATTTGTCAAAGTCTTCGAGTGCAAAAGCTTAGACCCAATTTGTGAAACACATTGCACAACAATAGTACCAATGTAGTTGTCAGTTTCCTGCAACGAAACGGAGGCGCTTGGCATAACGAGAAAGCTGGGTTGCAAAGTTGGCCTTGCTGCTCTTTCTCTTCTTTGCTTTCCCTGTGACTTTTTACACCGTCCGTCAACATGGATCGTAAACGCGTCTGTGGCCCAGAGCTTAGTGTACCACCGTTTTTTGTGGATCAAGAGGAAGAAAAGCCGATCTTGGACAGTAATAATAGACGGGCGGATCAGCGAAGTATTGAAGACCTTCGACCGATATGTGGGTAGTTTCGGATCGTGACATTCATTTCCACACGGATTAACAAGCAGCTATCGCCAGTTTTGAAAACGGGTTTAATAACGCAAGCAAATGGATCGGCATACATTGAAATAGGAAATACAAAGGCGGTCTGCGCAGTGTAAGAATCCAAATATCACGACGTTCGCTAGTTACTAAATATTTTGCAACAGATATGGCCCAAGACAACTGAAGCGAGCAGGATTTTCCAGCAATGGTACACTCAACTGCGAACTCAAGTTTGCAACATTCTCTTGTACAAAGCGACGACAGCATATGCGGGTAGGAGGAAGAGCGAAAAAAAGAATAAATGATGGCAATTTACTGACGAAGCGCATTGAAATAGGATGCTGAAGAGAAAGGCTTTTCTCAAATTCTAACACAAGCACTTGCACCGGCTGTACGCTTAGAATTATTGCCTAAATCGGCTATCGATGTATATATCACCGTATTGGAAAACGATGGAACCAGCTCATGTCTCGCCGCTGCCATCATTGCGTCAAGTACTGCATTGGCAGATGCCGGTATCGAAATGGTTGACCAAGTGACGGCTTGCTCAGCGGTAAGCTTAATTAGCATATAGATATATGCGCACAAGCAACATACGACTCATTCGATACAAAGCTGCTTGTTGATAAGAAAATCCTGATGGACGGAACTGAAGCAGAGGAACGGAGGAAAGATGGTTCTGTGGTGGTATCCTACATGCCATCTTTGAACGAAGTTACGCATTTCTTACAAACGGGAGCGTCAGACGCTGCTGAAACATCCCAGGTAAATCCATCTATTGATTCAATGTTATCAAACTTTATTGATTGATCTCTATAGGCTTTGGAACAATGCATCGATGGTTGCTCAAAAATTTACAATGTCATGTCTACAGCATTGTTACAATCATTGGAAAATAAATCAATTGCATAGTTGCTGGTGCTCGATCTACGAATCAGCCATATCTCTCCAGTCTGCCGTCTCGATATGCTTAAGTTCTCGATGGCGCCATGCATCCGTTCTGACAAAAGCAGTTTGCATTATTTGACACACATCACCGTGAGCGACCAAAATGACAATCTTGTCTGCCATCTTGGCTTCGATTTCTTCCGTGATTGAAGCGCGTTGTACGATCGCATACGCTGCTAGGTGATTCTATTCCCTTGCTGCTATGTTCACCGTGATCTGGGGCTGCGGCATCATCTTCCCAGCAGAGCTTGTAGTTATCGTCGTTGGTCATGTCGAATTCACCATAGAAACGCTCACGCAGCTCGATATTAGGAGTCGGAGCATCGATTTTGCCATCGTACAGCTTTTCGTTCAAAACGTTTCTGATGATTTCAGCCGTCTGCCGAGTACGAACAAAAGGCGAGCAAAAGATGACCACGGACTTGTGCTTCTCGGCCTCTAAATGCTTTGCCAGAAGCTCTGCCGACTATTGACCGAATGAATCAGTGGCAGTAGTTCCATCTTATTGGAAAAAATGGCTTTCACTTTACTTTTTTGACTTGTTCTTTGCCACGTTCGTGCAGACCCCAACCAGTGTTCAGCGGTCCTCCTGTTTCTGGGATCGCGATCTCGGGGTTGGAGCAGATCAGCTTGGCATCATTCGCGAGCGAGAAACCATGTCTAGCGATGAAATAGTGGTTCTTTAGGGTCTGAGGCAAATGGTTGTAAGATTGCTGCGTCATCTCCCGGGAAAAAGTTCGTTACTCTGTAAATTCAGGGACCAACAGAAGCTGTTACTTCTGCTGCAAGTCAAGCACGAAACTCCGTGATATTCAGACCTGCAATTTTAGACCCGCAAAGTTTCCATGAACACAAAGCACAAGAGAAAACAATGGGTTGGTGAGATAAAGAGTCTTAAAAGTAAACATCATGGGTAATTACAAACGAGCCGGCGACTGAATAACTCATCAGGGAACCTCACCTCTGAAAATGGTGTGATGTGAAATAAATAAAATGGTTCAGTCACGATCAACGATTTTTTCTTTGGATAAATGAGCCATGAAAACAGCACTTGTTCTACATTAAAACAACAATTTTCGGTTCAAGATTTAGCACGCTTTCCAGCACGATCGAAATGATCCATAATAAGAAGGGTTGCATAGCATAAGAAATATTCTGATATACGAACTGCTTTAAAAAACCTGATATAAAGCCAACCAAAAGCGTCGTAGAGATTGATGGTATTTTCCAGTATTGCTGAATTCAAATAGTGGGGAATGTCGGCATGCCTATCGCGTTCCATGTAACCAAATTTGAGCTTTCCTTATAACTCGAAGATGGAAGTACCACACAAATAGCTTTATATGGATAGCTACTCTATAAAATGACTTGAGAGGTGTAGTAAAAACAGGAAAAAGAAGAGAAGAACGCTGGAGGAGGACAGCAATTATAGACGTCTAAAAGGTGTCTAAAATGTGGCTAAAACTCCCTGATTGTCTCAAATGTGATTAAAATGTGACTAAAATGTAAAAGTGTCTAAAATGCTGTCTAAAATGAACATTTTGGACCGTCTGAAATGCGACTGAAATGCCCCTTTCCCGCAGGGAAGGAAATCGAAGAATCGAAAATTTTTTCTGACGGTTTACAAATCTCATATTTTTTTGCAAAGAATTTGGTAGCAAAGCCCCTGTAACTCAGTTGGTTAGAGTGCGGTGCTTATACTAAAAGGTATACCTGAGGCACGCCGAAGTCGCGAGTTCGATCCTCGCCAGGGGCAATTGCATTTTTTTCTAGGACCTCATTTACCTTTTCTGATTTTTTCGCTGCTTCTTTTTTTCCGTAGCTTTTGCTATAAGAAAGCAATTATATTGGCTTTAGCCAATTTCAGGACAACTGCGGGGCCGTTAGCAACTGGCCGCCGAAAGGAAAAATGAGAAGGAAGGGACGACTGCGCAGAAGGACAAAACCATGAATAACACTACTTGCTGTTAGAACCAGCTCTTTTCCATTTTTTGTGAGCAATGAAGACTTCGTATACATTCTAATCTGTTACTATAGGCATTGCTAAGTCAAAATGTGAGCCATCCAAATCCCATTTTCTGCAGAAGCTTTTCCTCAATATAAATACATCTCACTCCTGTTAACATAAGCATATTATTTACATAAGACGTTTCAGAGAAGTCTGGCTTCAGATATACTGAATGTCTTAAACTCTAAGTTAGAAGAATCAAACTGTAGGCGTGAACCTGCAGCTGGTTTACACCGAGTACAAATGTGACGTAGTTTTCGGTATCAGTTTGGGGTGGCACTTCTTGACACTTTGATGGGTATACTCTTAATGAGAAATGACCGAAACACACACAGAATTACTTCTTATAATAAAATGCTGGCTGTGAATATAACACAGACATTCTCAAATGCCAGCATTTCATCTAGGAAGTACCAGATACTGGTTTACTTAGTTTTCTGAATATTTACATGAAAGAATCACGTTCAACTCGAGTGTCATAACCCAAACAGACTTTTATGTGCAAGACAGTAAATCCCTGCATTGATTTATTACTTTCCATAACCACATTCCTTGGCTAAGCTAATATATGAAGGCTACTGTAATATTATAATGAACTCATCCGATTATTCTTTCTCTCCGACGTCTTATCTTGTCTTGTCTTATCTTGTCTTCCTTGCCTTGCCTTGTCTTGATTGGATCTTGCTTTGTCGTCTCCACGTACGTCGTGCATTTCGTTACCAAATAAGCTGGAGATGCTGACCCCTTCAATGTATTAGATTAGTATCCTGTTACATTGTACTGTCTATACATGTGTTGCTCTCCAGTCTTATCTCTGCGTTACAGTTTGGTATGTTCCGTTTACCAGTTGTCGGAACCTTGGAAGCACCTAACGCTCTTTTTTGTCTCGTTTATTGCTTATCTCTTATCTTGTTTCCCTCTGTCTCGGTCCTGTCCGCTGCTTTGATCTGACATCGAGCAGCGATATACAGTATGCAGCAAAGCATACAGCAGCGTTTTCAGAAGAAAGCAGAGCATGAAGAACGACAGGATGCATTAAATGCAAGCAATATCGAGCTCACACAAGCTCTGCAAGACCTGCAAGCAGGAGTCGTGGCTTTCAAAATGCAAGTTGTTGTCCTGCAAGGAACTACAAGTGGTGCTCGAGTTCCCGATCAAGTAGATCCAGCTTGGGCGAACCTTCCAAGAACGGTCGAACAACAACCCGTGGATCCAAGGAATCCTCCCAAGAAACTCGATACTTACTGGACGCACGACAAGCACAAGAGCTTGATCGTGCATACAGCAAGCTCAATGGCAGAGTTCCTTTGTGGCATCATACACTATAACGGGAACCTGCAACCTCACGTATTTTGGAGCGAGACAAGTTTATCTGCACGTAGTGCGGCCGAATCAGAGCTCGAGCAACAACGCGCTTCGTTGTTCTTTTACATATTTGTGTAGGCCACTGGGAGCCCGTTTGATTTTGGTGGATGCTTGGGCAAGAACGAGGAAGTCCAGTCCAGCAAGTAATCCACCATTCCCAATTTCTTAAGCTTTCCAAGAAACAACAAGTGGTTCAAATGAAAAGAGATTCCTGTGACGAAGGCTGCATATTCCACGTTTGTTTTGAACCTTAGTCGTTCATCGTATCCAATGCAACTTTCAGAAGAAGCTATAAGCTCGATTGTTCCTGCTGAACAAGAATCACACAGAGAAGATACATCGCGCAAAATACTTCAGAGTAAGCAGAAATAGAAATGAAAATGAGATAGGTTTCTCCATGCCAAGCTTTTACTTATTGTGCCCTTACAGCGGTCCTGAAGAATCAATTGGCCAGGCGACTCAAGATATGGACTCAACCTTAGATACTTTACCGTGGCCTTACACGTGTATCCAGTGCCCTATACGCAACCACTTTCTTCTGTGAATCTCATGATCAGTAATGACTCTGAAGTTCGAGGTTTTTCTGGTAACTGATTGTGTTTCTTCACTCTGTATCTTCAGTACTGATAGAAAGTCCTTATAGAACAGAAGCATCTAGTACAACTTCAAAGAAGAGACGGCAAAAGAGACAGCGGCTGGCCTTTCCTCAGCAAAACGAAAACTGGAACCGAATCCAAGAGCAAACGCGAGGATCAATAGACATCAGGTCTTGATAGAATAGCCTGCTTTTCAAAAGTGGTCTTCGAGCAGTAATTACGGACGGTGGTGATGGATCTTTCAATTTACCAGCACTGTGTAGAAACAGTAGCTAGACAATGAATTCAAAATAAATTCGCTTATAATTGTATCCATGCATATGAATTCTGGCATCGATTGTCATATCAATAAAGAATCTTAACCCTACCCATGTAGCCTCAATGAACCAATACGATGTCAGTAGCATGAGGTAGAATGTTGAAGAATATATATTAGGCAAACTCTATATTCAGACAAGACGCAGAAATAGTCGAAACCGTAGAGGGAAACCATATCTTGACATTCAAGAAATATTCTGATTCGTGGCTCAAATGCTTATATTTCCAGTGACCCATCCAAGTGATCCATTACAGGTTGCAATTACGATACACTGGATATGTCTTACTATTTTCAAGAAAAGATTGTTAACATTGGCAGACGAAGTCAGTGTGTGCGTCCGTGTGTGGTGCGCAATCTTTGGGCAACCTGACCCGCCTCGCGTCTGTGCTAAGTTCCGAAACTGCTGGCGACCTGGTTGTCTTTTGGGAAAGACCATGGCGCAATCAAGTGAAAAGCCAGATCTCTCCACAGACATCAAATACGTCGGCTACTCCTCCGAGCTCCAGTTACCGTCCATTATTCGCCTGATTGAAAACGACTTGTCGGAACCATACTCCATTTACACGTACCGTTACTTTATACACAACTGGCCAAATCTCTGTTTCTTGGTAATAGGGCGATCTCCTCTTCCTATGTTTCTCTCAAACTGCTTTGGCTCTGAACCAAATCATTGAACAAAAATATATTTAGGCTCTGGATGGTGAAAAATGTATAGGCGTGATTATATGCAAATTAGATAGACACAAGGATCGGCTACGAGGTTACATTGGTATGCTGGCAGTTGCAAAAGAATATCGAAAACGTGCAATTGGATCGACATTGGTACATATGGCAATACGAGCCATGAAAGAACAAAATGCAGACGAGGTTCGAATAAGTTACCGGGAAGAAAAAATTTATGCCACACACACTAAAATATCTCTTACACATCTCTCCTGCCGGGAATAGATCGTACTAGAAACAGAATATACAAATCAAGGAGCTCTAAACTTGTATCAACGACTTGGATTCATTCGCGACAAACGACTCTATCGATATTATCTGAACGGTGTCGATGCTTTCCGCCTAAAACTGTTTTGTAAAACAATGGTTCACGATTGAACATAATGTAGACCATGATGCTGGTTATCAGCGCCTGTAAATAGCCATTTTGATTTGAAACATCTTATCATCTATTATCTACAAGCATTCAAGAAAACAAAAAAAAGGAAAACTAGAAGAAAGGGTATCTACAGAGTGAAGATCTAAATCAGTTTTTCTTTGGTTTTTTTTACCGTGGGGTGCCAACATTGCAAGTGCCTTGTTTACAACCGGATCCTGAAAGAAAGATTTGAGTCAGTACAAAGCTGGAATACAGTGAATTGGTCCGCTTACTGTTCTCAACTGCGATGCCAAGTTAAACACGGTCAGTAAACCAGGAGGCAGACCGCGAGTAACATTATCCATGCGTTCATGAAACATATCAAGCTTCGTCTTGAGAGGCACATCCGGATCCATGACCTGCTTTTGATCTTCAGGCACCTCAACTTCTTCAATGGCATTCATAACTGAGGACGATGATGATGATGATGATGGTGTAGGTCTTCTCCAATTGAGTGTCTGGTCGCGTGACAGGTAGTTGCGTAGAGTGTTGTAATATGAATCAGAACGTAAACTCTCCCGTCTATCAGCCAGTTTCGCCCTTTCACTCGTCACGTCGTGTATAAAGATTTTAATAATTTGATCCGGATACTGCTCGTAGATCATACGGTATCTGTTGTATTTAATGACGACGTGAGTAAATTAGCGAAAGAGACAAAGACGAGAGATATCATCGTTTTAGGAAAAAAAGACCTACATTTCCGGATCTCGCTCGCCAGAATCACCTATAAGAATAAATCTACGATGCGGAAAATCTTGCAGTATCTGCGTAATGACATCGATTTTATGCTGCCCTGGTTTCTTGCGTATCAGATCGCTTGTACTGACAACCCGTAGGTGCATGCTGCCAGTCGGAAAGTTGTTTCCTCGGATAAACTCGCTGAGAGCAGGGTAAACTTGCCACGGAGAATTGGAGACGTAATGTACATGTGCTCCTTGATTCGCCCACGAAGAGTAAACTTGTGACATACCAGGGAATTGGGTTGCAGTTCTAAAGAAGGTGTTCCTTATGATCGCATCTCTGCCGTCCAAAACACCCGTTACTTTGATGGTATCATCGATATCCTGAAATTGACCTTTTTCTAAGTGCATGCGTATTACAGATGGATGAAGGGAAGATCTCACTTACGGAAATGATAGAAAGGCCTGTAGGGTCTATTAAATCTACAAAGCCATCGTGCGGTGAAGCGTCTGCAATTTGTAAGTTCTAGGGATATTCGATCGAATCCCGAAATCTTCTTCTTTTCTTTTTGTCTGTACCTAAGCCATTATAGAATGCTGCATCCAATCGTAATACATGCCGACGTTTGTCTTGCGTATCTGTAAGCGCTGTATTCAGCAGGATTGTGTGCTCGAATCGTCCAGTTGGCCCTGAATTGATCCACACAGTCTTCAACGTATTATCCGGAGGGATGAACTCGTTTTCACGATGCTGGAATAGATGAAATGGATTATGATGAAGATGATGATGATGATGCAGATGGTTGCTGGGCGGTGGTCGCAGGGCCTCGTCTGCTGGTATGAGACCTGCTACATATATTTGTATATCAACACCTCGCAGTGTCTTGCATTGGAACTGTCTCGAGGATCGGGCAAAGTGCTCACCCTCTGCAGAATCGGCACTAACACCTCCATATGTTCTTATTGCAGCTTTTGAAAAGAAGTTCGTTTGATTAGGTTACCATGACAACATACTTTCTCCACAAGCATAACATACTCAGGGCCCATTTTCTTAATCTTCCCGACTCTGTATTGGCAAAGGTCCAGCCGGCCAGTCTAATTTTCCATACAGGAGCACCGTGCTCGTCCAGGGCTCGCGTTGCATAAGTCGGAAACAAAAGACACTGAGGGTTTAGGTTGTCTTGTTGGCCTTCCGTGAAGCTCATGGTGCTCGTTGATGAGATTGTCCGTTGCCTAGGAATCCCAAACGGATCCAAAATACTCGGTGATGCAGAGCGAGAACTTATCGGTGTAGCCGTATCATCGTCATCTGAGCGTGCATAGTACTTGTTGATCTCTTGACGAAGAACTTGGGTCGTTGAGCGCGCAAACGAACGTAAGCGTTCCCTTCGACTTCCTGGAGGAGCAGAAAGGAGCGTGGAGGACGACCTCTGCTCTTGTGGCTCCATGTAGTCAGAGTTCATCTTCTTCACTCTTTCCCGCTCCAAAATAAGAACGGAAAATGTGTGTGTGTGGGCGTGTGTGTACCCGGATCACACACAAATGCATTGTTTAGCGCCGCATTCGGCAATTTCGCATTCAGACTTCACAATGGTCAGTTCTCCCTGTACGCTCTAGTCTAATTCACAAAGCAGAGAAGGGCCAGAAGTCGAACTTTATGTCCTACGTTAATGCTCCGGAAAACAAGACGGTCTGGTAAAATCGGCTTATGTAATAAAGGCAACGGTGACTGTGACCTGTTCTCGCTCTTGGCGATGAAGCACAATATCTCAAAATGTATTAATTGGCGGGGTCGTTGATTACTCCTTGATATTATACATTATTTAGATACAAGAATTTGAAAACATCCAAGAAAATGCTTACCTCTATTAAGACATACTGTCATGGCACGAGACGTCTTCTGACTACCGCAAAGAAGGGCAGTAAACTCGACGAACTTGTCAATTTTCTTGCGAGATTAAACTACACATCCTGCATCCAGCGAAAAGCTAAAATGTATACCATATTACTTCTCTGTTGCTGTATTAGATGTATATTAGGATAGCATATATTGTCAGTGGTTGTAGGTATTCGATAGCTAGAGTATGTCACCAGAAATCGTTTCAGAAGCGGTTTCGAGACACTTGTAAGGAATCCCGCGTCGACTATAACAGCTTTTTGCTATCCTGAGTCGGACCCAAAAAGCAGACTCGCGTGAGCGCATGTGGTTGGGAGACTCTCTCACCAACATCAACCTGGTGCAATCGAGTGGTCGACTTGGAAGTAGACGGACAACAGCATGAGAAAGACAAAAGTTCCATTCATCATCTAACAAACAGAGCAAAACAACGGAAAGCTCGTTCTTTTGTTTATTTCAGTTTCTTTATACAAGGTGTAAGATAAATGGGGAGAGGGAGTTAAGGCTGCCTCTTTTCCTGAGCTTAAATTGTTATCCATCAACAACATAAGAAAAAGAGATTACTACTATTACTCGACCGCCGCATTCTTGTCACGACTTCTTCTAGCCTTTCGAGCTGCTCTCTTGGCGCCACCTTGCATTTCGTTAAGCAGCTTTTCGCCCCAGTTGAAACATTCTTGACAACCGACTTCCTTGTGAGTCATGCACCCAGGCTTGCCGTTTGACAGACGTGTCCATTGATGGGTCACCGAGAAAGGTTCGCGGTCGTCACCCTTCCATTTGCGCTCCAAGATGTCTTCGGACACCTTTTCATGCAAGAAATCCTCCACCGTCATATTGTTCATACCCCTATTATCGGTCGGGCACTTGGGACACACTTCAAGACCATGACGAGTACAGAAACTGAATCCATTCAACGTGACCATGTCAGAGTCAACGCAGTTATTTTGATCATCAAGTTCACCAGAGAATTGGGTATCCATGTTTAGGATGTTCAGAAAAAAAGGTGAGAAAAGCAAGGGTTAAGAGAAAATGGCAGATGGGAATTCATCGTTCTGCCTTTTATAGGGGTAACGGGCTGTTGCTACTGTCTTGTTTTCTCACACATAACACAGATATTATGTTTTATTTTTGTTTGCATTCACACATGCACACGCACACGCACACAGGTTTGCTTCTTTGCTTCTCTCGTTAGAAAAAAGAAAAATCCTCCGTCTCTAAGTATTGATCGCGAGAGCAGTTTGGGAGTGAAGCAACCATACCTATGAAGTTACAGTTAAAAAGCGCAAACAGCAACACAGAAACATCATACCATGTAAAGTGTTCAAAAAGTTTGGTCTGCTGACCCATCGCAAAGTACACACGCTGCAGCCAGCATCAGAAATAATTGTCCCTAATTGGTCGCCAACGGCATACAGTAATATCGTGTGATAAACTTGGCGATCCTGTGCAAGGTTATCAGGGACAGCATTGTTTCCTAGCTACTGTCCATCGTGAATATTCATGCATTCTGGTTAAATGCTTACCAGTATCCACTCCCTTCTCTTGAGACGATCGCTTTATATCACCGAATTCAAAGCTCGGATGCGGCCATCATTATTCATGTTGCAAAATAGAAGAAGAGTTATAAAAGTATGATGAAATATTTTATGAAGAAAATAGTAGCAAAGGTTGAAAGGATACAAAAATATGGGAAGCAAAAACGACGAGCAGTAGAAATATTGTAAATGTTTTCTTGGGGCTAGTTCTTTGCCGCAAGTCTCTTGTTGCGATTATTCAACAATGTCGCCTTATTCATATCCAGTTCGAATGGCTGATGATGATGATGGTAATTCCGTGCCTGTGCTTTTGACGCCACTTGCGCCTTGTCCTGGTAGTTCTTTTCTGCAGCCCAAACCAATGGTCCATTCTCATCTTCTTCATCTTCTTCCTCAACCACTCCGCTGAGTCCTCGCTTTTTGGCCTTGCTCTCTTCGCCCATACGCTGCACTGCATACGTAATATCGAGTATTTCCTTGATGGACGCCACACCAGGCGAGAATACATCCTTTCTTCGTGACGGAGTGTCCAGATCGAAATTGATCACGGGTGGCGGTGATCGCAGTGCAGGGAAGCGGTGATTCTGCTGCTGTTGTGTGATCCATGGATGCTTCAGAAACTCGTCGACCGTGTACCTCTCGTCAGGATTTACGCAGAGCAGATGTGTGATAAGATCCTTGGCTCCATCGGAGATCGGGTCCCACCATGGGCTTAAAAAGGAGTATTGACCGCGCGCGACTTTTTCTGTGAGTGCCTTGATCGATTCGTCGTAGAACGGTGGGAATCCGCAAAGCATGGTGTAGAGCACACATCCCAAAGCCCACATATCGACTGCTTTGGAATATTTCTGGTCGCGAACAATCTCTGGTGCCGTGTATCCAACGGTGCCACATGGAGTCAATGTCGAATTATCCCATATGACTTTGGATAGTCCAAAGTCGGCGATCTTTACTACGCCAATACCTCCACCGCCGATGCCTGGTTGAAAAACGCCTTCGTCTTCTTTCTCTTCATCAAATAATTTGAGCGGTTTTTTTGATGGGATGATGGGAATCGGTTCAAAGAGGATGTTTTCAGGTTTGATGTCTCTGTTTCCATGGCAATATTTAATCAGATGGGGCAAATGTTATCTCGTTCGATCTTTCCCTAATTTACCTGTGAACAACACCACATTCTTCATGCAAATGTCGTATTCCTTGCGCAACTTGAACAATAACATGGCGTGCAAGATCCTCGCTAAAGTATGTGAGCTTGACGATGCGATGGAACAATTCGCCGCCCTTGCAAAGCTCCATGACCAAAAAGTAATAATCTTTAGATTCTGAGAAATGAATCAATTGAACCAGATTCTTATGCCGTGCAGTTTGCATGATTTGCACTTCTTTCAATATGTTTGCTCGCTACATTATAGAAACTTGTATCAATTGATGTTCACAAACTGGAAATCTCTATATACAATGCCTCGTTTACCTCGGTTGCTCGGGGTTTCTTCTTCATGTTGGGATGCAAGTGTTGAGCTCGTCCATTCTAAAACCCAACATCCAAATCAAGTCAGTTCAGGAATATCGTGATGGAAGAAAAAAAGAAAGCTTTTTTTCGGTTTACCTCGTCCAATTCGTGTTTCCGCACAACTTTGATAGCCACATCTTGCCCCGTTACGGTATCCTTTGCCTTGTACACGATGGAAAATGCTCCACTAGAAGCCCGTTTTGTAAGCTCTTTTTACGGAGTTAATTGTGCAAAGAAGAATCAAACGTCGTACTCTCCCAGTTTCTCGCTTATTTCAAATCGTTCCAGCCCTGGATATACAGGCAATTGCTGTTTGCGCTGGCGCTCTTGCTCAAAGTACTTTGCAGCTGCAACTTCCGAAGGTGTGCTGTTCTTTGGTACTTCGTTGGTTCGAGTTGTTGCAGGTGCGACTTTGGCTGGTGTTGTATGCTGTTGCTTCTCAAGATCCATTGCCGGTGCTTGAGCTTTCTTTCGTTTGACGACGCTTTTGAATCGGGCGAGCATTGAATCCAGGTGGAACGATCAGAAAGAAAAACAGAAGAGGTGTTCTTAAAAGCGGTGTCAAAATCGAAAAACGACGCAACCCCACTTCCCTTTTTTGCGAGAGTTCCAAGATACCGGGAAAAGGGTAAAGGTATACTTTAGCATACTACTTACCTTGAAGATTGGCAAGGTACTAAGGAGAACTCTCGAACTTGATTCAAGTTAATAATACTGTGCGCACTTTTTCGTATTTTCCGAGCTTTACTGGGCAGGATTCCCTTCAGTAAGTAACAAGTTTTTCTTGTGCTCCCAACGGCAACACGAGCTGCCAGTGATATCATAGTTCAATTTCGGTCGTTGCCCTCTCACTTCAGCTTAATGCTGTTACAAGCATGCTAAAGTTCTAGGTCCACATTTCTGACTTGGGCAAAGGGCGTCATTGCTTCTTTCTATAGTCTTACACTGCGTTTTGTCAATAGACTGAGCTTTTGCTAAAGTTATCAAGTTGTAGGCGTATCTGCGAGTATGAACCTTGTCCATTGACGATGACGATACCATCCAGGAGAAATAGACTGACCTAATAAAAGCAGACTATTGCAGCACTGCAATTCTCTAATGCCGCACAGATTCCTGCATGGTCCTTTCATGGTGACCAGGCAACAGCTTATATGACTTTTTGCAAGGTGATGCTTCTAAGAAGAAAGAAGAAATGCATGCTAACTCTGTGAAACGACATCTATTTCTCTGAAGGTATAAATCTGACATGCATATAGAGATATGCTTTATGCGATATGTCTTACAATGGCCAAAAAACCGTCACAAACATCTGCGAATAGCATTGAAAATCTCCACCATAGGCGATGTCTAAACTGTGTTTGTGCCAAGTCCTGCTTAGGACATTAAAATCCGTATACTCAATGCTATAAAAGCATTAAATTAGCGCTCTTTGTTCAGAGATCAATTCGTACAGTACTTCCCACCTAGAATTGGTGATTTTGCCGGATATTTTGATTTATAGAGGAAAACGCCAATTATTCGAAGGGCAACTTACTTTAGTGTCGCAGTCATACTCTGAAAAAAGACTGCATAATAAGACAGATACAAGGAGGCTCTATTCAACTACGGTTTTCAATTTTCATGAATCAAGCTCAATACGCTGCAATTCCCGTTTGGATTTTCGGCGCTGATGATTCATAGCGTAAAAGCTTTGACAAGAAACGCCAGTTCTAAGTGAAAAATCTGTATAAGATTTTAACGAATGCGTCAGAGTTTCCAGTTAGTATAGCAAATCACATCAAAGCGAGTGGTTAAATGCAAACGAAAAGTAGCGCCAACCATACCAAGTAAGTGAGCTAACTTTCTAACGGATGTCCAAAACATCTTTGCGAGTTGAGCCAAATTTTCAGCTGTGCATGCAAACTTTATTCGATTTTGTGTGAATTCTAAGAAACAAGCTGTAAGTTATGGAAATTCATGTATGATTCTGAAATGCAAACCGATACAAATTAAGGGCGTAAAACGTTCTTTCCATAAGCGCATAATATATACCGAGAAGAATGCAAACACTTTCTCCTTACGACGCAAATTTGAAGGAAAAAGTCTGTATTTGCAGTAAGCGGCTAGCACTCTTGGTTCCGACATCTAATCGTTTGTGAAACGTCAATGTTCCTATCTAAGATCCAACCGATGATACAGTTTCCAAATATGTTTGAGTATAAAAAAAGCTATGCTTGTGTACGTTGTGTATTCACAGTAAATGCTCATTTGTTTATGCGTCGCTGCTCTTCCAATCTATAATGTCAAAGAAGGAAAAAAAAGCACAGAGAAGAGGGGGAGAAACTAGACAAAAAAATTATAAGGATGTGGGAATGTGTGGTAATGTAGTCTGTAAAGTCGCTTAAGCGCCAATCTTCTTGTCCAACACATCTCTGACAGTCTTGACGATAACCTTGTCATCAGGGAATGCAAAGTCTTCAAGGTTCTTGGCGTAGGGAGTGGGGACATCAGCACCGGCAACACGGACCATGGGTGCATCCAAGTAGTCGAATGCCTCAGCTAAAGCAACCCAGTTAAATATTAATTATCAAGCTTGTCCCTATCCACATTTCCTTAAACCGAAGTATACTTACATTCCATGACCTGAGCAGCAATTTCAGAACCAACGCCAAAGGAAGCCCAGCCACCTTCAACCGTGATGATGCGGTTGGTTTTCTTGATGGATTGGACGATGGTATCAATGTCAAGAGGCTTGATGGATCGCAAGTTGACAACTTCAGCAGAGATACCGCTCTTGGCGAGCTCCTCAGCAGCCTTCATAGACCAACCAACAGAGCGAGAGTGGGAGACAATGGTGATATCCTTGCCTTCACGCTCAACCTTAGCCTTACCAATGGGCAAGACAAAGTCAGAGGACAATGCCTCCTGGGACATAGGGTGAGAGACACCGTATTCCAATTCGTTCTCCAAGACAACGACTGGGTTAGGGTCGCGGATGGCAGCCTTCAACAAACCCTTTGCATCTTCTGAGTTCCAGGGAGAAACGACCTTCAAACCAGGGACGGAACCGTACCATGCGGCGTAGCACTGGGAGTGCTGGGCGGCGACACCAGCAGCAGCACCGTTGGGACCACGGAAAACGATGGGAACCTGGACGGTACCGCCAGACATGTAGTGAGTCTTGGCTGCAGAGTTGACAATTTGATCAATAGCCTGGATACAAAGAGAAGAGAATTCACGTCAATGTGATCAAGTCGAAGCGCGTCGTAAAATTTTTCCCTTTCGTCATACCTGCATGGCAAAGTTGAAAGTCATGAATTCACAGATGGGCTTGAGACCGCTCATGGCAGCACCGACAGCCAAACCGGCGAAACCCATTTCAGTGATAGGAGTGTCGATCACTCGCTTTGGGCCAAACTTGTCCAGCAAGCCCTTGGTGACCTTTACGATAGAAGATACCCATCGGTTGGACTCCGAACCCCAATCTTTTTATATGTTTTCCCGAGTTCTCCCACTATACCTTGTAAGCACCGTTGTATTGGGCAACCTCTTCACCGAGAATGAAGACCTTGTCGTCTCGCAAAAGCTCTTCTTCCAAGGCTTGGTTCAAGGCGTCACGTACAGTCATCTGTTAGGTGTCGACTGAGTGACGTGGTCTCACTGATCTCTAAGTAAACCTCGAGCTTACCTCAACTGGACCGCTCGAGCTGAAGCGCTGTTGGACAGCAGCGGTAGCCAAGGCAGGCTTGACAGAGACAGCAGCAGCGCGCTTGGCGACGGTAGCGACGGGAGCAATGCGTTGCAGCGATGCGAGCAGGGTCATATTTTGGGAACAACGGGAAAGGTAAAGGGGGAAAATATCGTTGGGCGGCTGATGAAAATGCCGGGTAGCTCGGGAGGAAAGTAGTCACAAAAAGCCCACAAATCGCCGTTTTGGGAGGGGGGAGAATTCACAGGGTAAGAAAAACGAATAGAGAATAGACAGGCAGCCTTTATAGACCAACAAATAAAGAAAATGACTGTTGTTGCGTAATAGAAAAAAATGATATACGTTGTAGCGTTGTATAAAAAAAGCAATTGAAGGTATAAAAAACGAAAAGCGAGTGTAAAGGCGTTCTTTGGGTGGGCCCATAATAAGCAAAGGGAATCATCGTCCGTTCGGAAGAGGAGCACTATATTTACCTGATTAACTCAAATTGATTATACCGTGACCAACCTTATCCTACACTTGCCTTGCTCTTTTCCCATTCTTATTAAGGCGGTCTTTCGCCAGAGGATGATCTGCGGGCGTCAAGAGTTCAAAACTGCACAGTAACTCTTCGCTGACGCTCATGATGGCGCCAAAATTATCGAATTCACCGCAGTAATTGGGAGCAGAAAATACAGTAACCAGCGTGCGATCGTTGAAAAACTCGTATCCATCCTCGACAACCATGTGCGCACGACACACGAGATCGAGATCAAACTTTGCGAGAAATTCATTGATGACCTTCTTTCCAAAACAGTAGCTTACACCTCGTTCGTTGTCTTCCCAGTCAAGAGTAACGTCCGATGGATCCGACCACAGCAAATCGTTCAGCAGACCATAATCTGGCACGTCTGTCGGTCGCTGGATGTTGCGTACTTCCTCCATGCTATGCAGCGATGGCGATAAACCACCATGCACGCAGAATATCTTGCCTGCCACCAATGCAGCAATAGGTAATGTGTTGAATGTGTCTACAAAAGTACGCCACATTTTGGGATTAAGGCGCCGTTTGCATTCATCATAGAATCCATACACTTTTGTATATATACAGAAATATCCGATTAGCAACTTTTTCTTTTCTTCCTTCCACACCAAACAGCTTTCTCGCTTTTTACCTTTGGTAACATTGGCACATTCGTGATTGCCACGTAACAGGAAAAAATTCTCGGGATATTTGATCTTGTAGCATAGCAATAACAACATGGTTTCCAAACTCTGCTTGCCACGATCGACATAATCACCCAAGAAGAGATAGTTACTGCTCGGTGGAAATCCTCCCATTTCGAAAAGCCGAATTAGGTCCGTGTATTGGCCATGCGTGTCACCGACGATCTTAACAGGAGGTGATAACTCTAGCAACGACTGAAACAAACCACATGTTCAGGGGTAAAGAAAAAAAATTTCCTTGACAAGCCGTTTACTTGCTATCATCGTTACTTTCTTACCGGTTGACTCAAAAAGATATCCATAGCTGCATAGCAGATGGCTGCAACTTCTGAGTTCTTGAGACAAAGCTGCTTGGACGGTTTCGCATAACCGGCGTTGAGCAGCCGCTGGATATATTCGTCGATTTCGGCAGCTGTTACGGACCTTGTATTGTAACTTGCCATCGAGGTTGCTGTGAGCTGATTGAGGGATCCGACGGTCAACTGGCTCTTGTCATTATCTTGTTGTTGAGGCCAATAGTCGGCCTGGGACAAGTGTTTGTGCTGGTGTGGTTGCGGGTATTTCGTTTCCTGAACAGGGCTGTCAAGACCGTTAGGATATTGTTTCTCGCCCGTTGGATACTCGGGGTTCAACTGAGCCAGGGCGGAGGTACCAGTGGTTGCTACTGCAGGTGTGGACCGACGATGTTGTGAATTCAAAAGAATGGAGTTGACAGACTGTGTGGTGTTTGTGCTGTGCTCATTGTCTTCGGGCGGTGGTTGCACGCGGGCAGGCGGAGGCATGCTTTTTGCCCGGCGTCCCTTGCTGCCGGTACGCTTGGATATGTTATTCCCCATAATATGACAAAGGGGAAAAACAGAGAGTGTAGATGGATTCTCGACCGGAGTGGAAGAAAGGAAGAAATGATGTCCCGACCTCTTTTGACATCTGGTTTCATCTGAATTTCATGGCCTTATGGATCCTTTTTAGTGTTTCACACTTTCCATCATTGCTATGCAACCAGTTGCTTTTTTAGGGGAAGTATCCTTTCACCCGTACAACAAAAAAGGATCATCACTTCTGCTGCTGGATAACCGAATGTAATTTATTTCCTTCGTATTCAAAGGACTGAGTTTCCGAAATATTCAGCGTTTCTCGAACACGAGGAGGAGTATCCAAAAACGTCAATGGTGAGGAGGGGGGCGGCAATTTCTGGTTTTTGGGAAACAGGAAAAAAGAAATGAAGAGGTTCCGTAGAAACACAACTTTATCTTTGAAACTTCGCCGCGCCTTGATTATCAATGCCACATGCAGATCTTGAAAGTTTAACCTAGTGAAATTCCCTTTCTCTTTTTTTTCATTTCTTTTCGGTGCTCGGAAATAATCAACGTGACTAAATGTACAAGAAGGAAAACAGCGAATTAGATCGAGAAAATAAAATGGGCGGAAATTTGCAAAGACATGGATAAAAAAGGACAAAGACAGAGATAGAGAAGAAGGTGAAAAAAGCAAGAAAAAAAAGAAAGAGAAGCAACCAGGTAGAGAATATTTCTAGCGCCTATAGTAACTGAGTGGCACATCATCATCTTCATCTTGAACTGGTCGTCCCGGCATTCTCTGACGTCGTTGCTGCCTGTGATGAGGGCGGAAAGATGCTGTTGCTTCGCCAGTATCGAGTTGTTCCTGAGGTTTTGGTGGGGTATTCTGCGCATCGTGATGTTGCGACTGTGGTGATTGTTGAGGGTTGATAATGGACAGGTACCAGAACATGAGATTGGATATAACAACTTGTTGATGTAGAGGTCGTCGAGGGTTTGCCAGTTTCATATGTGACATACGGTAGATAGCTCTTTCCACATGGATGGACAGCCGGTAGCTGTTTATAAACTGCTTGGAAGCCAGCTTCATGTCCTCTCCTTTTGACTTGGATTTATCCGGTATCCCTGTTCCCAGGTTCTTACTGGCTCTCCGTGAAGATGATGATTTCATTGAAAGTGACCGCGAGAAAAATGCAGCAAGTCCACGCTTCTTGGAAGGTGTTCCGCTAAAGGACTCTACGCGGGATAGTCGCAGAAAATCCTTCTCTTTGTTGCTATGTTCGTCATCTACTCGCCGTAGAGATGCCCGACGATTTTTTCCGTTTTTTGTCTCCTTTCAAGAGCTTGCTTATCCAGGATGACTTTCGTTCCAATTTAGTCTCGATGGCGGTATCTGTCATTGATGCTCTTTGCGTTGACGGACGTTTGTCGTTGGTCAGTGCAGGTTCTTGAGTTGTCGCATGATGATGTTGTTCTTCTTCAGTAGATTTGTTTAACTCCTCCTCTGAAGGAGCCTCTGGAGTGGATGGCCGGTCTTTGTCGCCTTCTTCTATGAAATGAGTGATGAATTGCGTTTCAGCATCGTGTACTCGAGACAGGATCCCTTGTTGTGAATCGTTTGGTTCGAAACCAGCACTGCCTAAATCAATCCATTCACTGAGACTAACTGGCCGATCTTGTAAGCTGACACCTTCCGTTGGGACGTCTCCAATGCGGTCGCTCGTATTTGTTGCATGTCGCGGCTCAGTATTGCGTCGAATACGTCGTTTATTCTCTCCATCGGCACCTGATGCTCTTCGTGCGGATAGTGCTGACCGACGCAAAAGTGTTCTGTTTTGATTCGGAGCAGCTAAAACTCGTGAATCGTCTTCTAACGCAGCAGGCCGATCAAACCCTGCAATCCTAAGTTTAGGACATGCATGCGCATTCCCAATAGACCAAATAACAAAAATACTTGCCATTTTTCATAAAGTCCTCAAAAGAAGTATCCTTTGTATCAAAAGACAAATCCAGTTCCTTTGGACTGACAGGCGAATCTTCGCTGCTTGTAGTAGTGGTGCTGTTGTCCTTTTCATTGTCGGAAGGAGGGTCATTGTAAGAGACAGACTTGGAGAGTTTGGATTTTTGTCTCTTGATCTTTGAGTCCTTTCGGGTAGGCGAGTTGCTTCCATGCGTTTGTATCCAATTGACAAATTCACTCGGAGCGATTTGTGGATGCTTATGCGCTGGGACCCTATCGACTCGTTCGTAAATCTTCTATACGCCCGCATGCATTCTCCCGACGAACCATATAACATTGGATAAATTGGCAACAGCCTCCTGCGCCTTGATGGCGTCCAGCTCGGACGAAAGGTCCTCTGGATTACATTCGTCACGGGGCTGCTTTGTCTCAATTCCAGCTGCTTTTTTCTCCAGGTACTCTGAAAGCATCATTGCAAAGTAGATACCGGAATCAGACTTCTTGGTTGTTGCAGTTTCATCTCCTGCAGCTGTTGACGGTTGCAAAGAGGTTGACTCGTTGGCATCTTGCTGGTGCTCGTCTATAGTGGGCAAGGTGCTTGCTGCTGTCGTCATTGCGTGTCTGTCTTTTTCTCTTTTTCTCTACGTCTGCGGCGAGCTATTCCAGCTCCAGTATAGCCGAGTCGTATGACAGTTCCTTGGAAGGAAGAAGGGCTATCTGGCAAAAAAGGGAGAGTAACGGAAAGAGTCAGAGCGGGCTCTCAGGGAAACAAGGAAGGTGGGGGGTTGGAAAGGAAGAGATTGAGAAATGAGACCAATTTTGCGAGACCTTCAGCAGGTAGCTCCCCCAAACCCGTCACGACGACTCTAACTCATTTTGTTAGTAACCAAACTGTAAGCGCCACACAAGTCCTAACAGGTTCACCGTAGAGTTGACTGTTTCAGAATAACTACTCGCTGCAGATATCCTTCTATACACTTTGAATGCATATATGCAATAAATTCGACATTTGAGTGCCAATGACTTGCAAGACGTGTACCTTTTGCATTGTATAGCAGCTGCAAAGCATGTTTGTGGCGTAAACGTTGCTATTTTTCCCCTTCCATGAGGCTCGTTCGTCCTGAATGTGATTAAGCGTTTTGAAACGCACCAGCCCTCGGCTAACTTAACAAACAGTTTTGCTACTTTTTGTTTGCAAATGTCCCAATCGGACCCTTGGTGTCTGTTAACCGGTCCCGACCTTTGCAAAGGAAATGAACAATGTGATTGAAGTCGTACATGGTTTGGTATCTGATCGTCGCCACTTTGTAGCACGGCGCACGTGCCCAAGGATTTTGCCATGTTGCTTGTGACCATTGGACACAACTTGCAGATCGCGCAGCAAGGATATGGTACACCGAAGGCTCCTTCATCATCAGACGAGTAGATATGTATAGTAGATTTTGTGTTTGTGTGTAATGCATTGCATACACAGCTAATCCCATTGTCAAAACAAAGTTCTGTGCCCTGCAAGAAAGTTGCATTGGGGCCTGCATGTTATAACACAGGGGAGCCTATAGGTCACTGTGCATGATTCGCCATACAACCGGGATAATAGCAGCATCAATGCGTGCTTATTTCTCACTGGTCATCCATTGTAAAAAGGACAGCAGTGTAGTAATAAAGTTTTTGTTTATTCCAAACGATATCTTGTCTCATGGAAATACTATTATGTAAAGAGCTCGATCCATTAGGACTTCATGAAGAGAAACAAATGTTGTCAACAAGGATCCCATGGGTTTAGTAAAGAATATCAATACTATTCGTTGGAATAATGTACAGTAGTGGTGACATTTCCCATCAGTTCTGAATAGAGTTTATTTACTGTACAAGCAAGATGCACAGAGCCTCCAATATTTAAGATTATTGCTAGGCACTCGTAATAGCATGGATATTAAATCCATGCAGGTGTTATCTAAGTTACATTTCGTACCTGCCGCTTGATCAGTAGTTCCAGTATTAGTAATGTTGGCGCCCCTTTCAGGCACAAAAGGGTCTTCCTTGTAATCTTGATACCATCCATTATCCATCGTCGTCTTTTACTAAGCTACGCGCCGGTACGCTTGTATCTTCTATACAGTTTATCTAGCTTGATTGGGATTTATGAGCTAGAAGGCTCGTAGCGCGCCTTTCGCAACTCTAACTTGGGAGGAACGTCTTCATCGCTATGTTTAATATAACGGGCATATTATTTACAGATGGACGAACCATTGATCTTACGCAGCAGTACAGCCCTACTTCGGTGCCGAAGAAGATATTGCTTCCATATACATCTGCGTTCAAAACAAACGCAATGTGTTTGTCTTCTTTTATGAAAGATTCGATACTGATTCACACAATCGCAACTTTACTGTATATGCCTTCAAAGAGCTCTACGTTTTTCTTGAGTCTTTTCTGATTCCTTTGGTTTCATTTCCCGACTGGTCCATTATTTTCGAATCTGGCCTCTGTTGCCTTTGCTGTTCTGGATATGATTTCCTAGAGCTGATTAGTGTATATCAAGTTATGCATCTGGCATGTTCAGCTTTACTCATATAAAACACTCCACAGTTACGTCAAATGACCAAGTTCCATTTGTTTAGTTGATATTGTAAAGTGATCTCCATACGATATGAGGTCTCATCCCAGCTAGTCCCAGTTAGCAGTTAAAGGGATTGGTCACAAAAAGTAAGGAAATTTGAACCGTATGGGTCACAAATTAAGGCGGATACTGGTATATCAGAGGGATTCGAATGGACACAGCCTAAATCATAAACTAGATTTCTCAAATAAACATTCTGGTGCCTTATCATCCATCATTATCCCTCTGACGACAGGACAGGATTGGGAACTTTGGTCTTTACGAGTCCATCGATCATGATTTTCATAATATTCCCAATTTTCAGCAGGTCTCCTGATACTTGGTTGGGTTTCCTTACCTTCAAAAAAATATAGATCGAAATTGCAACCTTTTGCAACAACCGACGCGGTGAAATCAGGAAAGTCAACAGGTTTAATGCTGCCTCTGGGACCATTGCTGGAACTCGTATGGGACTTCTACTATAACTTCCAATTCGGTTTCTCGTATCCAAGAGATTTTTTTTCTTAATAAGAGAGAAAGAGCTCTAGTTTATCGTCCAGCAATTGTCATTATGAGGGCAATGCAGACAGTCTTGCTTCTAACAGAGCAACATTGGCTGTTATTAACTCATTTATTTCTCGCATGTTGTGAATTTCCTCTCTTGCCTTTTCAACTGTGCTGCACCAAAGGCTTGTGTGCGAACTGCGCTGGCTGTTTTGGAAAT
>KK100018.1:84179-100647 GCA_000611695.1 Rhizomucor miehei CAU432
GATCTAAGTTTCATGCTTACCGCTTGTCGCATCCAAAAATAGAAGTGGAGTCGTACACTTCGTTAGACTTTGCCCGACAACTGAGATAATTGATAATCCTGACATGGTTACAATATATAAAGACAACTATATAGTTCAAGTCGCATACCATCTTTCGTTCTCGATCATAAAGAGCATATTCCACAGTCTCACTTTCCTTTGTTGTCCCAATTGCAGACCGGCATCACAATGCTTGCTTTTATCGAACAAGTTCTTTTCAATAAGAGCGGCATTCATTGACAGTATTTGACAAAGTCAAATAACATTACGCTTCCAGCTTTGATGTTGCCGTAATGGACTATAATATAAATATCTCGCAGCCGCATTTCTGCGAACTTCTTTTCTAAATCATCTTGGCTTCTGGTGTCAGGAAGCTGAGTCGCTCTTGGACTGTGTAGAAGTTGTGAGACCACAATCCTCAGTATAATGTGTCCTGCTACGTGAACATTTACGCTTGAAGTCCTGGTGGCCGATGCCTTTTCGCTTGTTGCTGCTTATTACGAAGTGAGATCAATAACTATAATTTTAATTCACTTCCTCCGTTGTTCGGGACTTTTTTCCCCGCGTACTTAGGCAACTATCTCCACGGCAACCTTTGACTAATCAGGCTTTTGCTTTGTCTTGGCCTTTGCAAAGTTTTGGTCGTAAGCACACATTCTTAAATAGAATAATTTTTATACCTACGATCTCGATATCCATGCCCTTTGCTGTCTCGCCAATCGCGTCGACCATATCTCTTGCACGTTATCTCCGATTTTGGAGTTCTCAACGATAGAGTTAAATTCGCTCGTTACAAATCCTTTCAAGGTGGGCTGTTCGCCTTTTGAGACTTGGTTTCTAATGTAGCACGCAGTGACTAGTTTTTTCATATTAGCGCCTGTCACAGAAGACAAATACAAACATATAACCTTTCGCCAAAACTTTTGAACTGTGCGCCTGATCCATTCATACTACTCCTTTGCACCTGGCGGTCCAGTCCAGTCTCTTACACGTTTTCTTCTCTCGATACTTCTGACAGAATAACCGGCTTACTGCGCTCGACACCGTTCCGATCTCCTTTATAGCGGTGGTGCTGTATCACCCGGCCTACTGTAGTAGGTTACACACAGGATACCGACTGACAGCCGCTGTAGATCTGTGCCACCAACGTTGCGGTTAGCATTAAGTTTCTCTTGCGATCAGATATATATATTTAGATAACCTTTTGTGGTTTACAAATCCTAGAGAAAGATGCTTTCACGAATTCGTCAAGTCTTCGATAATGTTGTTGAACACTTGTTCCGGCTTGTCGAAACCTTGAGCTTGGATCGGATGCTTGACCTAGGCATATATTCTCGAGTGTTCATACGGAAAGTGGTCTGTATATGTAGCTTATGAAATATACATGGTTGAGATATGGACTGACAGAATTGTATGTGCTTGTTTGCGCCAGTTCAATTCACTGTTAACCATATATCTCTTATATGGATTGTTCGTAGATTCCTGCGAGATCAATATTTAAGGTTCAACTACAGTATCTTTTTTCAAGAATCCCGATGCCTTCCGTACGCTAGGTTCATTACCAAACATATATCAGAGTGATAACGATTGAGAAATCAGGTCGCTCCACAAGGCGTACTTAGCTAACGGTACAGCTATACGTCTTTCTAGCGCTATTCTTATGCGTCCCCTTGTTCATGGCCTTTTGAGTGAATCCTAGTATACCGTTTCCACTATTCATAAAGTCCTCTTAATACATCATTTCATCTCCTTAAAAAGCTGATATACCGCCTGCGGACATTTCACGCTATATCTTCTGTTACATTGGCACGATGGACAAAGTCATTCACCATAAAATGCACTATATAAATTCTCTGAATACTATAAACTATACCTTACCAAGTCTGTTTATAGGCATTCATTGTTGTCATCCATTCAATACTCTATCTCTTCGCTCTTAGTCATGATACTACTTTCGAGCTTTTGGAGTTATAGGTAATGTGCTTATTTATTTTTTCAGACCATTTATAAAATACCATTGCCAATACAGACAAAGCGATCTACAACACTGCATACCTAGCCAAATCTGCCATATTTCTTGCGTATTTATAGCACATTGAGGCTATAAATATCGGTCATTTTTGCGCAATCTACAAGCGTGGAAATGTAAAAATACATGTCATTCGGCATATCGCTTTATTATTTTTAATACTTGATGCGGACAAATCACCGAAATGGCTTAACCAAGTTTCGCAACAACTTGCCGAGAATTTTAGTGCGACAATATACTCCCTGTTGCCAAAAATCAGAGAGACAGACAAGGTTGCCTAAGGGAGGAGTGAAACCCGCCCGTATTGGATTACATTCAACAGTAGCTTTTAGTTTTTCGTCGTAGAAAACTGGGCGTTTCACAGTGATAAGTAATAAAAAATGGTCTCCAGGAGCAAGCATGTGATGAGATGCCAGGTAAGGGACGCTAAACTCAATTTTTCATTGCTGGGCGATCCCAATATCAAGTGCACGTTTGTTTGCAATCTGCCCCAATTCAGAGCAGCTCTGGCAATTACTGAAAGGGGAAGGGGTTACAATGCCTTCTTTCTCCTCTCTCTTTTCCTTCCTTTTTTCTTTCCTGCTTCCCCCTTTGTACCTTTTCTTTTTTATTTCTTCACTTTGCAGTATGACTAGCATCTATGCGAACGATATGCATATAGTCCATCCATGTGAAGACACTTCTTCCTCTATAATGGATCAAAGCTGCAGTAGCAGTGGTGGTACATCGTCGTCGTCGTCGTCGTCAAACGAGTCGCAGAACCAGCAACAGCAACAGCCAACAATTACCTTGTCACCGCCTCCAGCGCCTTCTGAGCATCGTTCGGCTCGTCGCAAAAGAAGTTTCCGTAACCTGTTTGCCGCAAGTAGCAACAGCGACAGCGAGACTCCCATCTTTGTTTCGGCAATCAGTCGGCGTCTTTCTAACCTGTCTCTTCGCAGCCCGCAGTCATCGAGACCTCCATCGCCCTCAGATACACCCACAACACCTACGGTCGGCGCTGCTGCTGTGGCTGCATCGCTAGCTGCAGCCCTGGCTATAAGTCAAGATGGAAAAGATGAGATGTTACATCCCAATGCGGCATATCAGAGCCAGCGGTTCGAGCGACCTCCGTCACCATCCACATCGCACTCGACATTATCGTCTCCAGGAACCGAATCGCCCACGATGTTTACAGAAATGAAACGTGTGTTATCACAGTATCAACAGATCCGCCAATTCGCCGGCCGACGCCGGTCCTCTACGAGCAAAAGCGTCGATGACGATCCGCCTTTCAGGGCGCAGCCTCTCCTGCTGCATGAAAAGTATGGCAATCAACGCAAGGGCAAAATTGTAGGGCGCGGTGCCACAGCTGTCATACGACTGTTGGAGGTCCCGCATGAGAACAGGATTGTGGCTGTCAAGGCGTTTCGGAAACGTGACCGAGATGAAACCGAGAAGGATTATCAGAAGCGTATGACAAGCGAGTTTTGTATCAGTAAAACATTACGTCATCCACACATTGTCGAAACGTTCGATCTCGTAAAGGACCACAAGGACCGATGGTGCAGCGTCATGGAATACGTGAGTGCATTATCTGTTGCCCAAATATAGTCACGTTGATAACCGGGTTGCATATGCTTAAAAATACTAAAGTGCTCGGGCGGCGATGTCTTTACGATCCTGCAAGAATTCAATCTCGACGATTCTGAAATTGATTGTCTCTTCAAGCAGCTGTTGCTAGGTCTACAGCATATGCACCACTGCGGTGTTGCGCACCGTGATATCAAGCCGGAGAATCTTGTCATGACAACTGACGGCGTGCTCAAGATTACCGATTTTGGAGTCGCGGACGTGGTTCAAACGTGTTTCGACGATAAAGGCAGGCCATCATACGGCAAATGTGGCTCGGAGCCATACTGGCCACCTGAGCTATTTACCGACCAATCAAAAGCAGATGGCTATGATGGCCGAGCTGTGGATGTCTGGAGCGCTGCAGTGACATGGCACTGCATGTTGTACAGACGTATTCCGTTCTTCCAGGCTAGCCGCAAAGATCCAAAATACGTCGAGTTCCTCGATGAACGTGAGCGCCGGCAGTGGCAGCCCATCAGCAAATGCAACGAACAAGAGAAACAAGTCTTGTATGGCATGTTTGACCCTGATCCAGCTCAGCGGTGGCTGTTGACAAGATCTTGGAATCTGAGTGGATATCTAACGTACAAGTGTGTTCCCAAAGCTTACTACCGGATGGGCGGCAGCATCGTCATCATCACTCCAAAAGTAGGATTTTGCTAGATTAGACAGACCATCAACTTATTTGTTCTAGTTTTTCCTTCTTTTCTTTCTTCCTTTTGTTTTTGCAATATTGTACATGTAAAGAGAAAATAAGGAGGATGCTTTCTATTATTTCATTCCCATGCAGGGATTATGTGGTGTAAGAATGGTGGTCGCTTATGTATATAATACGTTATATGTGTTGTCGATGTTCGCAGACTATTAATAGAATTTTAGATAGTAGTTATGGGCTGTATAAGATGAATGGTGGTGGTGAACTGTCCTAACGGCACATTTGATTGTAAGGAATAGCGGCTCCCATCAAAAAGTCAAAGTCCTGTTCCGCACGAGGGAGTGTATTCCATAGAATGGTGCGCGTCCCTAGTAAGTAAAAAAGAAAAAATGCGCATGGATTATCAATAGTTAGCAAGCCATACATCTGCATAAACTTTATCCCATTTTTCCCTTCTCCTTATTTTTTTCCTTTTTACCTGTAATATCTTTACGTTCCTCAGGCTCACAAGCACTCGAATGGAACATCCAGAAATGACCGTTGTTGCCAGCTTGCAGACATTGACTGCAGGGTGCGACGACGTGGTAACCAATAATATTTCCACTGCATTTCCCGTTATCTTAGCGACTCTAGTTATTTTTCACACGATGTCAGTGAGCTGTATAGGACTTGCCATTCACGACATGCAACGTCTCGGATTCGGCATTGACATGTATGAGTGTGATAATCCTTATCCATAAGATGGATGCTTTTGTAATCATAGATTGAGTAAGTACTATTAATAATCCAACTAGAATTGATCCCAAAACTAGTACTACCTCTGTGATGGAATATCCGTACTGTAGAGTTCAATATCAGTATCGGCCAGCAGGATAGCACGCATACCACGTGTACAAACTATGTTTCGGCAATGCTTGCATAATAGCCTGTACACTGGTTTCAGTGGCGATACTCGCTCAATCGCTCGGTGGCGCTGCAGAAGAGGTGGACTTAGGCTGCTACCACTGCTCATGACCGGATAACGGACGATGACGATATAAGAGACAATAACCAAATACATGGCCGGCGCTCTTCCGATTCCCCATTTATATATATTTCTGCTATAATACTTCCGAGAATACAAAGGAAAAACAAAATGGCATATTTCGAGACTCGGAGACAATTCTCTTTGGTTTTCTTATGTACAGGATATATAGACTCGGACAAATTAAATTAGTACTAGTAGTATGATGGAGGAAGGAGATGGGATTTGGGTTGGAGAGAGAGGTGTCTAACGCGACCTTCTGGAAGAGGATCCAAGCTCAAAGGTTTCTTTGGATGCTCTCGTCGGCAATTTCCACTGAGAATCAACCAGAGTGGTCGATGACGCAAATGTCGTTACTGAGGCGGGCGTGGTTGGCCAGCTTGGGTCGACGCGCAGCGTGGCACCACTTATCCGTGTGTGGACGCGTTTTGGTAGTGAAACTACAGACTGCCGTTTTTCTTCTGCGCTGGTTGTCGACATAGCCTCGGATATCTCATTATCATTACTCTGCATTGTCTGAAGCGTATATATCGATGATCGATGGTCAAGATGATGGTGGTCGTCAGCAGAAAAGTCGTCGTCCATGCCGTGACCTTGATAAAGCTTTTCATCATCATCATCCCCAATCTCTTCATCGTCGTTGCTGGTATTGTCGAATTCTTTTGTTGGAAAGGACAGGCCATCGCCCTTCATGCGTTGTGGCCAAAGCCAGAGGATTGGTTGCTGCCCCAGCACCGCGCATATATTCCTGTACAACCCCAAATTATATGGATACTTGACCTGAGTCACAAATAGTTTTTCAGCGATATAGTTCAGAGAATGCAAAGACGATGTGCCGCGCCTTTCAGCATTTACCTTGCGGATCCTGCCGAGACTTTTCATGGTGAGCGTTGTTCCTTTCTCCCAGCCTTCGATGGTCGTAGTGTTTGTAGTCAGACAAAACGCATGATATCCGTTCAGGATGCCGACGGTGATGATGGCTGCAGCTGACATAAGTAGGTTGGCGGCGAGAAAGACGGCTTCGACGGTAGTAGGATGCAGATTGTACTTTATATCATGACGCAATTAGCTACATTTACCCTTTTCGTGTGTAGTGCGATTGCAGGGAGAGGGAGAGGGGGGGAAGTTCGACTTACGAGATGCATGTTGCGTATAATTTGAGCCAGCCTGCAGCTCAACATGATGAACAAATAAATACAACTAATCTCAACGTATACAATGAAGCGGATAAAGTGGCCATAGTTTGCAAAACCGACGCAATTGCTGATCCAAGGGCAATGATGGTCCATTTTTAGTACACATCTCCCGCAAGTGCTGCAGTGATGCGTCCGTGGTGGTTTATAGTTTTTGCATGTTTTGCAAAATCGTGGTGCATGCGTTGAGCGCTTTACCTCCATGGCCGCTTCAGGATCGGGCATCTAATATATATATAGAGAAGAAACCGATGAGGAACCAGGATATCCTATTTTCTTGCCCGAATCATGAACGTTACCCAGTTGGGTGGAACAGTGCCTGGGTCTGTCAGGCACACCAGTGTGTAATTAATGTAGATCATAATGACAAAAGCGTTGAAAGGCGCGAGAACAAAGACGGTGTGAAGGGTGGCGCCGCCCAAAAAGTTCCACAGGACAAAAATTTGCGAGGTGTAGGCGACAAAGGTGATAAGGATACATACGGCGGCAACGATAAGTTGCCTTCGTGCATGGGACCAAGACATGGATGATGAAGGAGGAAAGAAGCAGTGCTAACAAAGTCGATCTCTGCAAGACTGAAAGAAAAAGAGTAATCAAGGGGGTGTTGGCAAGGCAACGTTGTCGTCCAATAGACGTTGTGTGTATAATTTATGCTTGACGTGTCAAAGTGGCAAAACTTCCTTCACAGACCGAGATTACTAAGAGACATTTGCAAGCGCAATCGTGAAATCGAGTTGGAGGAAAGGGTAGAAAGCTGAGAGAAAAGAAGAAAAGACAACTTGGCAGCCATTGTGCTTGCCTTATTCAAGCCTTGTACTCGTGCTGACTTTTGACTTTGTCACACGTTCTTTTTCATCATCTTCCTTGTCTTTGCGACCCGACAAATTTCATGCAGCTGAGAATCAGTCTCTCTTTGTTCCTGGACTCCATCCGAGCCGCGCAGTTGCTATGACAGTGTTAGGATTTTCGATAATGGTGGCATTTCTTTTTTTTTTCAATGGCTCAATATATCGAAAAGAAAGGTTTGGAAAAAGGGGGTGCTATACCTGAAATGAAGCTCCCATAGTCCGATCACACGATCTTTTTTTCCTTCGGACGGGGCAAAAATGTCAACAAGTGCCTCGCTTGCTCACAGACAAAAATGAAACAAGATGTTAGATTCTTCTTTCTTTCCTTTTTAGTAAGCTTTGCCACTCTACAGTAAAACTTATGTGATTGTTTGTTAAGCTGCAATCCTACATTGTCGTCACACTGGACAGACGAGTGCGATCCAGAATTCCTCCTGTGAGGGTTGGTTCATGTGTAACAATAAAAGTGTAGGTCGTGCCAGCTGATCGGTATACTGACATCCGAAGGTACCCGGAGCAGACTACTCGTTGACTGTTATGTCTCTTGTCACTTCGTATACAGTGCAACGTGCTTCGCTAACTAATAACGGATTAGACAGTTTCATCATCGTGTGCTGGTCAAGCACGAGGCAATCGGATATTATTAGATTGATATCTACTACCTTCTGATTTATTAGCATCAGTTTGTCAGGCACGCCGCATACTAAGTGATGATAGGCCATGTTGTGTCTCCATATTTTAAAACAGGATTGTTCGAGTGAGACTTAGAATACGTAGCGCTGTCGCTATTCATTCCAGTCAGCTTGAAGAGCTGTGTGTGTAGACATCACTTATTTTCTCCTTAGCCATCTATTGCTGCCTCAACGGGCAAATATGGTGATCGATAACTCGTATTTGAAACATCGCTATCCATTGACTTAAATGAAGTCCTGCGGAAATTAGACGATTGAATCTGAAGAAACATCCAACCCTCCTCGGGCACGCGTAGAATACCACGCAGGTATTCATTTGCTGAGTAAATATGCTCATTTACCATTCAGATACTTCTTTTTTATTTCTAGAGGCTTCGAAAGTTCCGATCCATAGAACCAGGTTCCTTAATCATTAATCAATCAAGCTAGCAAGTGAATGGATACAGGAAATAATCCTGAGTACTGACAGGAAAAAAAACCAGTAGGCGCAGTTGTATATAATGCATCCCGTGGTGCTTGATTTGGATCTTCGTCATCAATGAGACTACAGAAAAAAGAATGAGGCGAGAATCTTTCCTTTCTACAACAAATACAAGTGTTGCTGCAGCAGTGATGATGTTGAAAGGAACCCAAATAAGCCGAGGCAAAACTGCTGTAGAGACTGCAATGGTAGACAAGTGGGGTGTAGGCAGCACCAAAGTCTGATGACCTAGAATTTACCGGAACTTCTCAGAAGGAACACTTCTTGGACGCGGCTATGGGGGACCACTCTTAGTATGCAGTATTGTGAAAATAGGTGTATGCGTGCCCGTCTTAAATGCTGTTGTCCCTCGGAATTTTACAAAATGGTAATAAGGTAGAAGCACTGCTAGTGAGATTCTCCGCACAGATCTGTTTCTCAAAAATTTGGAAAAAGAGATCTTGGGGAATGGCACTGCTTGATTATCAAAATGCAGACGGAGAAGAGCATAAATTTCAGCAGGCAATGATTGATAAAATACAAAAATGCAGCTTTGTGATCGGCGCTAACCTTATATGTGTATTTGTAAACAAACGGCTCCAAAAACGCGCTCCAGGCAGCGCACATCGATGTGTCTCGATGCTCTGCAAAATCGAGATATCATTGCATTCAATAGCTGTAGACTGTATTTAGAAACTGCTGCAGCAATGAAAAAGGACTAGAAGTACAGGTTGTCACTTTATCGTACAAGATCTATGAATATGCGCCAACAGCAAATATAGAGGAGGCCAAGCATCAAAGCAAACATATAAATACAAGTAATCAAGGACTGCATATTCATTGGCATCGCGGCAAATAATGCATATGAATAAACAAGTTGACAATTTGCGACATCATTAGTGAGAGATAACAAATGATCTTTAATGAGATCATCTTTCCCTGGGCGCCCATGGCAGATTTTTGTTAAATAGAACGCGTTTGTAATAAACAAACAGACACAGCCTTTCGCCTTGTTTCCTTGCAAAATATGTTACCGAACGACGACAAGAATATTTATATTTTGGTATAGTTACAAAGGAACAAACAAACACAGTGATTGCAATGAATGTATTCCTGAACACGCGGCAATCATATGCTCAAATGATGCAGGACGACGGATACAAGTCCGTGGGATTTATAAGCTGCTTCCTAATACAGACTGCATTTCACTGCTCCTTATGAGATCAGGATTGATGAAAGAGCAAAAGATCTAGCATATCGTCGAGTAAATAACTTCATATGTATGTATCGTCTGCAGAGTCAATATACAAGTATTCAGTTCAAGTGTGTATATAGCAGCTCCAAATGTTTGATAGGGCTTTACAATATAATCAAATTGCCTCGCGCTTTTTCAATTCATCCAGATCAATTTGTTGTTTGCTGAACAAGCAACGAGGTCTGTGTGGCGTTGCGGAAGACGAAGAGGAAAGTGACCGATCTTTGACGTCGGGGCCAGACCAATTTTTGCAAAGGTCTCGATGTTTCACTCGTTTTTTTCGGGCTGTGAAATCACTTTTACAAAGTGGTTCACAAGTTGTGTATGGTGTCGCCATGCAACGTCTTGACAGGTGCAACAACAATTAGTAGAATCTCACTCCAAAAGTGACATGCATGCACAGACTATAGACATCTAAAGAGGTTATTGAGCGGTACTGCAGCCGGCGAGGGGTGTCCAGGGGTTCCAGAACATGGATAGAAATTTTCTTCTATTGAGAGTCTAGATCTTCAGCGTTCCCAATGGCCCAGCCCTCGCAGCGACTAATTCTCCATATAAACCTTTTACCCTTCTTCTCTTCACACAAGCTCATTCTTCTCTTTTCTTCTTCTTCTTCTTTTTTTTCTTTTCCACTGATCGCCACCTTGGATTACTTTTCTTATAGAGAGGGAAGGGCGGATATACGCCAGAAACCGCCTTCCGCCGAGCTCGATAAGCCGCTGCAAAAACATCACAAGAGACGTTCTTCACAACAATGTCGTTCTCCGTACGCATATCCAGCTCCACCACCTTCGCCGTTATCCACAACCTTCACTGATACCTGTTCCTCTGCAAGTTCCTCATCGCCTTTAACTCCAACCTCGCAGCGTGGCTCGCCAGATACACCTTTGCCTACACCAACACCAATTTTTGCTTGGCGCCGCCCCATCAAACGATCATGTTCAGAGCGTGTTCGAGTGCTGCTAGTTGACGACAATGATTTGAATCTACAAGTACTATCAAAAATCCTCAAAGTTCACATGTCAGAAACCATACAACAACTTGAACTTGCCAAGAGCGGTGTTGAAGCACTCGAGATACTCAACCAGCAAGCTTTTGACCTGATTCTGATGGACATTGATATGCCCGTTCTCAACGGCGTAGAAACTGCACGACACATTCGATACTCTAAGGAACATTCCATCCTCAGTCACAATCGAGGCATTCCTATTGTGGCAGTGACTACCAACGATTCACCAGAATGGAAAATACAATACGCACATGTGGGCATGGTAAGTCTTTACTGAATCTTTTGCTTGGAAAACATACTGATTTTCCTCTTCCTTTCACAATAATAGAATGGCTGCATTAGCAAACCAGTGGTACCAGCTACATTGAAACAAACGATTAATCAAGTCCTCACCCACGGCTACAGTGCCGAGTCTCTCGCTATACCTGTAAAACTTCCACAACAACTACAACAATCTCAAGACGAGCTTTTACCTACATCCCCGTGACAAGCTGCTTCAACTATCCTTCGACAATTTTCTTTCCATCCTCGACTATATTGTACATAATTGTACTATATATATACTAGCCCGCACTTTCTTTTGTTTCCCTCATTCTATTACTTGTATGTACATAGCATTTGAATTTCCCTACCACATCCACATCAATCTTTATTCACTAGTTTGGTTTGCTTTGTTCTCTTCTATTTACTTTTACTCTGGTATTAAAGAAGAATGTCTGCAACGTTTGTCTTTTCTAAATTGCTACACTTTTTGAAGGATTTCTTGGGTGCTAATATCGATAGACCTTTGATTGATTTATCAAACTTAGTATAATTGATGTGGATCCGAGTCCGATCAACATTGCAGCCGCCCTGCCCCGTTTCATGATACTGTGTTTTTCCAGGCTTTTTCGGACGATCTTCCTTAAATCGCGATTCAAATTATTTCTCATATACTACGAGACAGTTTTGCTTTTTTGTGACTCAATGATGTGAGGTCAATCTCACGCGACCCGCAAGTGAGAGAAGTCCGGGCGATGTGAGAAATCAATGCAAAATGCCCTCTTTCCCTTTTATTTTCCGTAACCTTTCTCTTGGAATGGCATGTATAAAGGTTAGCTAGGCCGTAAACGCTCCTCTCACCGCGACCTTGTATTGTATTTACAAAGCTGTCTAAAGGAACACTGTGTGTTGTTGTAGATATTATGCCAACGATAAGAGCTGCAAAAGAATGCATCCAGTATCGCAAGCTCAACAGACGGATACTAGTATTCATTTGCCTCCCCTTCCTTTAAAGGCTGAAAAAGCTAGGATTATAATTGAAATAGAACCCTTTGCCCAGACGGTATTATACCAAATCCAAATGCGCTGCAAAGGGAAGGAACGGAGTTCTTTCAATGAAGAATGCCTCCCTCTGGAGCGTCTACACCGGTCTGTCCGTTCTTGGCTGGCGGGCGCAGCGATACGCATTCAGAATGGCAAAGAAAAAGCGCCCGAGTCCTCACGGCGCAAATTAGGCGCCACCCTTACCACACATGCATCGCCGTATGCATTTTACAAAGAACAAGCCGTACATGCTGTCCAGTGTAGGTATCCAAGAAACATCTATATCGGCAGAATATTAATCTCATGTATCTTTTTACAGTGACACGGTGTCTAGGCCCTTCCCCCCCACACACACACTCAATGTGTGTGGAAAGACACTTGGTTGTGTCGTTTGTGGTGCAGCGAAGTTTTCCAAAACTCTTTTAATCCTTCGGCGCAGCCTCAGTGGAAGTTTTGCACTCGCTCAAGGGCGAAATCAATCCGAAACGCAAAAGACTTGTTGGCTTTCGGCTTTACATATGGCAGCGGGTTACTATGACACGCAAAGTATACGTCGAAACAAGTACGAACAAGCAGTTGCTCACAAGACCAGTTTGCTCCAACTCTCGACAAATTTGGAATCGTCGAAAACCCGTGGATTCATTCATTGTATACGAGAAACGACAGCACGATCACTTTGCTACTTAGTTTGACTAGCGACAATCGTCCACTCGGAAACGTCATTCTACTCGCACGGCGTGTTCGGTACAAAAGTCAAGCTGAGCGACCGGCGTTCCCTTCATCATATTCTGGAAGAAAGGACCTGCGTTGGAGCAAGTATCTAGATTGGTCTCCTGCAACAAACTTGGCACAATTGTGGGAACCTATGCATACAAAGTTCCCTCAAACTATCCTTGCGAATGAGGGAGGTACTCTATTGCGCGATAGGATCATTGTACATTTTATGAACTACAGAGAGTTTATCTTTCGCGTCGCAGGCAGCGTATGGCCTAGAGAGCAATTACCACTTCCTATGGAGCTCATTGAAAACACTGCAGCAGCAGCAAGCTCCTTACATACTTCAAGGAGTGGACATTTTGTCTTTCTCTATTTACACAAGGATATTCCGCAACAGAACTTTGTAAAAAATGAAAACTTCTAGCAAAACCTGGGGATACAAACCAACGGCATTCAAGTTCCTTCTGATGTCTTTGGGACTTTTGGATAACGACGCATTTGTATATCCGCCGGTGGTGAACTTGTATGCACTTTTGCCGGACAGGATACTCGACCTGTGTCTGCCGTACTCCAGTCGCTACCTTCGCATTGTCAATCCCATTGTAATAGCTGGCACATCTTCAGATATTTTTGCATCCTTTTCACCTGGACCTTCACCACCGAGGATAGACACCGAACCGTAGAAGCATGGTACACAAGTTCCTGGATTCTTACAATCGCCAAAGAAATTGCAGGAACTCAACAGCAAGCAGCCGCGCAGCTCGATAACTTTTTCAAGCAGAAACGCGATCCAACATTTCCTTGTAGATATCTACCGAAATTTTCTGTGGCCAATGATACCTGCGCTCTTGGCGGGATGTTTCTCGAGGGACAAGTGTCCCATGGAGCAGTCGCTCGTCGACCAAGAGCTTTCGCAGACACATAATGCATTCTGGATAAGCAATGACGTGCAAAGTGTAGCTGCTGACAAACGAAAGACAGCCAAACATGGATTTTCCAAACCCGATTTACCAGAAGGGTACCTGCAAAGTATCAACTTTTAACATTTGTAAGTGGTACAAATGTCAGTAAGTTTACAAAAAAGACACTTCGTATCTTATCGAGACGTTCATAATGATATTGCAGAAAGAACTTGATCAAGTTCTACTCATGGAATTGTGCTACATACCCTGCACATCCATGGAACGCGAATCCACAGTTTCTGCATTGACTGGTCACCACTCGCTGGTTAGTGTGCGACAAGAACAACGACAAGGCAAGACAGAGAGTGTAAGATAAAGGACTAGGGTTGCTTTCTAGGTCGCAAACGATGATAAGAAATACCTACAGGATAGGTGGCTGAAATAAATAAGAGAGGCAGCGATAAGGACGAAGGATGCAGATCTGGAGACAAGATTGGAGTCTACAAGAAAAGTACGACTATTAGGGCATGAAACCAAGGTATAAAAAAAAGTGCGAAAAGATACCAAGACTATAAGCTACGTAGAACAAGGACAAGATATAACTAGAGAAGGAGACGAGAATAATCCAAAGATATTTGTTTATCGAAAAAGTCTATGCTTATAATAATCAGGCGAGGAATGTGATGGCCCCCGCGTTCCAATTCTGGCATCGCTGTGCTTCTGTTCACAGCATTGAAATGCTGCCTCTCCCCTAACCTTCATTTACGACGTTGCCTATTGATACCTGGATTACCAACCGCCAATGACTGTTACAAGGCATCTTTCAGCTCTCCATTTTCAACATTTTTTGATACCTCAATGCCCTCGAATACAAACGCGATAATCCTTTCTCCAATATCCGGACTGCTTGACTTCATACTTGGTGACTCTGGATGAATGGGCATGTCCTCGCTTGTTTGTGGAGATTGGATGTCAACAGGCCATTATCTCTTTTTTTACATATTTTTCTTTTCATTCACCTGTGAGGATCCATCTCTACATCTTCTCATGTTCCTTGTCTACTGCCTGTTTAGCGATGTAGAGTCCGATACAACCCACCATTAATTGTTCTATATCTGCATAAGATAGATCTCTTGAATTGCTCCAGCTTTTCATGGTGCAAAATACTCGCTTTGTGATTAAGCCTTCATAAATNCTTTCTGATCGGTAACCATGAATGCGATAACCCCGTTATTGCAATATGATACTCAAACAAGCATGTAGAGCAAAGCGTCTAGTTGTTTCCTTCTTTTTTTCATCCACAATCCATTGTTTTTACATCCTTTGCGGAATGCATTCTTTCCAAGCTAGGCGAAGAAAGAAGCAAGACGGTCTTCTTTCGAGCAAAAGTGAGAGAGAAATACCCTTGATGATCCCTTCACTGTTCACATGTATTGTTCCTGTAGGTTGATGAAACCCAAAAGGTGGGGGATCTGAGTTTCCCAGTTGCCAATGGTAGCCTGTTGGGACCTGTCAGAAAAAATAAAAACCCCGAGGAGTTTTTATTTTTTCACTTCTCTTCCCCGTCACCTTGTTCAGCCAGCGGTCTATCATGGCGTCCGTTGATAAACTCCAGCCGATTCCCAACATACCATTCGATTCTGTCTATGAGTTTTTCATGGATTGGAAGACACCGCTGGCCATTGCCGCTACCTACACAACTGTCATCCACTTTTTGAACCCTGCCAGCACCGCTCTTTCCCGAGTCGAAGCAAAGAAACGAGGTGTCATATCCTCATCCAAATCCAGCAAGCCAATGACAGCCTTTGTCTTCTTGCACAACCTCGCACTGGCAATCTATTCCATCATCACGTTTTACAACATGGCCGGCGGCATTAATCGTGCATGGATCAAGCGGGATATTAGCATGCACGATGCTGTACGTTACTTTTGTTCTGACATGTGTGAGAGAGAGAGCTATTTTACTGATAATTACTGCTTAGTACTGTGACAAGGACGAGTTTCTGTGGGAGATTCATTGGGCTTCTGGGGCTACTTTTTCTACCTGTCAAAGTTCTACGAGGTTATTGATACGGCCATCATCTTGCTCAAGGGCCGCCGATCATCGTTGCTTCAGACATACCACCACGCTGGCGCCATGATTACCATGTGGTCTGGTATCCGTTACCGCGCTACACCCATCTGGATTTTTGTATTGTTCAACTCATTTGTTCATTCGATCATGTATTTATACTACGCCGCCACCTGCATCGGCTTGCACCCTCCTGGAAAGCGTTATTTGACGTCGATCCAAATCACCCAGTTCTTAGTTGGCATGTCACTCGCTGTAAGCTACTTGTTTGTCCCATCCTGTCTGGACACTCCCGGCCAGCGCTTTGCTGTCTCTATCAACGTCGGATACCTCCTTCCTCTCACCTATCTGTTTGTTGATTTTGCCCGCAAGACTTACGGCAAGCGTCTCAGCGCCGCAACCGCCACCACCAAGAAGGCCGATTAATTTTCATATATGCATTGTATCTTATTTTTCCTCTATCTCTCTTTTTCTCTCGCTTTTCACACCTTTTTTTTCTCTTTACTAGTCATGCACATTTTTTGTCAACACTGCTTGAGTTACATTTAACATTTTGCTATTATACAAACCACATTTATTTGGATTGGGATTAAAAAGACAGTCTGTTCACATGTAAAAAGCTGGGTTTCATATTCATCTGGATATGCAGGTGCGC
>KK100018.1:119619-133967 GCA_000611695.1 Rhizomucor miehei CAU432
GTCCCAAAAAATCATGCTTTATGCAAAATTCACATTCCTTCGTGCCTGAACCCTTTTTGTTCTTTCTGCATGCTCACGGTCGAAGCAGCGTGCGAAAAGCTACGAGGGCTCGGCCAAGGAGCAGTGATGCTCGACAGACAGTTCGAACCCGGCATTGCCCTCATTGTGATTGACAATGCACCGCGACACAATGCGTTGTCAGGGAAAATGATGGTCGAGTTTCATGACATTGTGTTAGATCTCGAGCGCAGTGTGAGCAACAGCGACGCCGACCTGGTAGCTATCATTGTTACAGGCAGTCCTGGTCGCTCCTTTTGCGCTGGTCTCGGTTAGTAACAAGCGTTTTCACAGGGAACGCCAAGTTCACGTTTCGGTTTAGACCTTTCATTCGCACGTGATTATTTGCACGAGGCAACGGCCAGCTTGGCCGTGAACAAAGTGATGAACGACGCACTTGAACGGTTTGCTCGACTGCCCTATATCACCGTAGCTTCCGTAGCTGGACCAGCGCTTGGTGGCGGCACCGAGCTTCTCACGGCTTTTGATTTCATTTGCATGGCATCCACTGCATTTATCCGCTTTGTGCAGACGAGGATGGGCGTGAGCTCTCCTTGGGGTAAAACAATAATGCAAAGCCCCCCTGGATACTCATTTCATTTTTCTGATTTTTTTTAAATGATTTACTATTAATTAGGCGGTGCAAGAAGACTTGTCAATCATATTGGTCGGAAGCAGGCATTGCGACTGTTGGCAGGTGCACCCAAAATAAATGCTGTCAAAGCAAGAGATATAGGACTCGTGGATGTTGTTGTACAAGTGGAGCCACTCGACAATGTGTACCAGCAATGCCTCAATGCAACCACTGCATTTTTGAAGAATTACGTTACAGATGACAAGAATGAACGCGTAGCACCAGCAGCTGTTCGAGCCATGAAGCAATTGGTTGTTCGAGTCGATAGAGATGCAGACTTGGTATTTGAAGAAAAGCTGTTTGCATCTGTAACTGGATCGTCCAAGATATAAATTATACTCTTCTGAAAACCACTTCATACACTTGTATTGGAATAAACGAAGGATGGGGGAATAGATATTGTATAGAATTACGGACGTAGTAAGGGATATTTTTGAGGGTAAATGTATGCAAAGTGAAAGAAGAGATAAAGAGAAAGAGAGACAGAGAGAGAGATAAGCAAAATATAGAAGAAAGAAGGGAACATTTACTTTGTCTTCACGTTTTGGCTCAACCAGTTTAAACCCTCGAAAAGACCATCGCCCGTAGTTGCGCATGATGGATGGACATACCAAGCGCGATCTCTCATTTTATGCAAACCCAATTTCTCCGTAACCTCGGCTGGCGACATGACTAGTGAAATATAATAATTGTAAGCAATGCATTTTGAATTGTAACAGTTATCGAGTTATCATGTAGGCTCACCTCCAGGCAAATCTTGCTTGTTGGCGAAAACGAGCAGCAAGCAATCCTTCATTTCTCGGTCAGATATGATACGATGCAATTCCTGACGCGCTTCATCAATGCGATCACGGTCCTGCGAGTCGACGACAAAGATAAGACCCTGCGTGCCTGTGTAGTAATGTCGCCAAAGGTTTCGGATCTTATCCTGACCTCCCACATCCTAATATATGACAGGTAATGGTGAGCGTGAACGAGGACTAATCAATTCTCGTTTTACTGAAACAAAAAAGTATGTGTGTGTGGAGACTTACCCAGACATTGAATTTTACATTTTTGTATGTCACAGACTCGACATTGAAGCCGACAGTTGGAATCGTCGTGACAGACTGATTAAGTTTAAGTTTATACAGAATGGCTACCGAGGGAGGCAATTAGAATAACATCACAGGTCGAGCAAAGGATCATCATCTTACTGGTTTTGCCGGCGGCATCCAAGCCCAACATTAAAATTCTCATTTCCTTGCTGCCAAACAGCTTGGAAAGTGCTTTCGACATGTTGGCGCCCATGGTATTTTCGGTTACAATTAGAGATGAGCAAACGATAAAGGAGAGGCAGAGGTTTGCTGTTTCTAGCAAAGAAAAGAAGAAAGGGGTGTGAAAGGTCCGCACGAGCAACTGCCTGCAAACAAAATGTGGTCGTGTCACACACAAATTGCGGTGGAATTATCTCTTACCCTCACATCCATGATCGACTAGACAAAAACCGGGATCAGGTAATAAGAATCAAGACGGCTGCTGATCCAAAAAGCAAATGTATTAAGACCCTACTTTTTCAAAAAAAAGAGAAAGAGTATATACAAAAGATCCATAATTCATTCAGATGACATGAACCTTTTTTTGTACATTTTTGTCAGGTTTGCAATGCAAAAGCAACAAAGAAAAAAAAGGAACAATGAACACTGAAGCTGTTTAAATTGGGGTAATTTTCTTGCCTGAAAAGAAAAGGGCTTCGTGCACCTTATTTTCAAACTGGCAGCAGTAAAATGCTCCTGTGCTATGTTATGTAAAGAAAGCGAGAGAGTTGCGCCTAGGAGAGGAAATGGAAGCAGTTCATTTTTGCTGAACCAGGAGAGAAGTCGCCGCTTCTTTTTTTGGTTCTCCCCTTTTCGACGAGTTATGGAAGATCACCTTTTTGCCCAAGTACTAAAAACACAAAGTCTAGACGATGCAAGCGATCCTCGGCGGTCTGATGACGAGAGTGATGTCGATGAAGACTACCTTGGCATTTCAGAAGTACGTTGAGAGACTCGAAGGAAAAGGCTAGTGTGTGTATATCAACACCGTGTAAAAAAAAGAAATCAGCAATATTTCCGGAGAGGATGGAGGGCCCACAGACGGGTCCGAAAGGCGTGATTGCCGATCATGCCCACTATGAAAGAGCGAAGCGGGAAGAACAGCAGCGTGCGCGAGCAGAATACAATGCTCGAATGCTGGCCAAGGCACCCATGACAACCACGTATGCTCAGGATGAAGCCGAGAAAGCAAGGAGTTTACAGCAGGGGCCGGATGAATTGGTCTTAGAGCATCGACGTGACACTGACGATGAAGAGGATGATCTGTTGCTACAAGATGAAGAAATTATGCAGCGATATCGAGAACAACGGTTACGAGAATTGAAACAAATCAGCAATCAAAAGATACGAGAGCAGCATCGGTTATTTGGCACTGTACAGGATATATCTGCGAACGACTACGTTGCAGCCATTGACAAGGAATGGCGAACAGTACCTGTGATCGTTCACTTGTATGATGAGGTAACGTGGGAAAACGCTGAGCTTTGCATTGACACGCATTGACCCCATCAAAAAGAGGATATCAGAGTGTCAAAAGCTGGACGAATTCTTGGATGGACTGGCCGAAAAGTATGCGCTTGCAAAGTTTATTCGTGTATCAGCCCTGGATCTCGATTTCGACCTAGTTGGCTCACCGGCAATTTTGATATACAAGAGCGGTATGCTTGTTGCCAATTATGTACGCTTAATTGACTTGGTGGGGCCGGTATTCAGCATCGATGCTGTTGAACAAGTGTTGTTAAGGTAAATATATCTTTACCGGCTGCGCTTTAATCTACTACAAGACTCATCCGACTTGTCGACCGCAACGCAGGTCCGGAGCTATCTCGTCGGACGATAGTTTGAGTGTCGCAAACAAAATTAAAAACCAAGAACGACGACGAGTGATCAAAAACTTAATCTGTTTTTTCCCATGATTCCCGCATTCAACTGCATTGGCTTTACCATTACTTTTCACGTACATATTAAAACGACAAGCAATGATTCACTTGTATTCACGATATCGCCTACTATGTGGTCTTGGGATGCGAAAAAGATGCCTAAATGATGATAACGATGTAAACGGAAAAGTTGTACGACAGCAAGCCTAAGATCAAGATATCCATTTTCGGTTATCATCAATTTGCTATCAGTGAGAGCGAGAGAGGTTTATTCCAGTAAGTTATGCAAGATAGGTTATAGGAGGTTCCTTTTTCTGGCGCGGAAGAAAAGAGGGAAAGTGGAGAGCGAGATGGGTCAATGGTTGGAGCGAGAGGAAATGGTATAGGATATCGCACAGGGTTAGGAATAAAAGAGAAAGACAGAGAGAGAGGTAGGTATTTTTTTTAGTCTCTGCCAAGTTCCTCAGCAAGCTGGCGTCCACGTTGTTGAGCGGCAAGGACAGCATTTTCCATAACTTTGCGGATACCATCTGCCTCCATAGACTTGATAGCTGCTTCGGTGGTACCTTTGGGAGATGTAACTTTTCGACGCAGGGTAGCAAGGTCATCTTCGGATTCTTGAGCCATTCGAGCAGCACCCACACATGTTTGCAGAGTCAAAGCCTTTGCATCTTCTGGCGAGAGACCGGCAGCGACACCAGCGTTTTCTATAAACCAAAAGAAAGACATCAATATCATAATAAACCTCTATTGCATATATCACAATGTAAAGACTTACGCATAGCCTCCATGATGAGGAAAAAGTATGCGGGGCCACTTCCGCTGATTCCGGTGACAGTATCGATTAAAGATTCTTTGCGTACCCAGGATACTTGTTTTGAGACAGCACTCATGATACTCTCGGTCAAGTGTCTCTGTTCTTCAGTGACGTGTTGAGTTGCATACAGACCCATGGCGCCTTCACCGATCAATGCGGGAGTGTTTGGCATACACCGGATAATGGATACATTGCTTGGACCGTTTAACCATCGCAGCATGTCAGTGGTTGTAATACCGGCTGCAATAGAGATGATGAGGATGGATGGATTACGCAAAAGAGCGGGCGAGAGACTTGTAATGACTCCGCGGAGAACTTGCGGCTTGACGGCCAGGATAACAACATCGGCACCTTCAACAGCAGCTTCATTGTCCTGCGCGCTGACAAGCTCGGGGTACTTGGTTTGCATATACTTGCGACGTTCCTCAAGAGGTTCAGAGTATCTTAACCGTGAGCCCGGATGGCCGCTAGCATGTAGACCACCGAGGATAGCTTCAGCCATATTGCCACCGCCAATGAAGGAGATGATGGGTTGTTGCTTTGATGCGGAAACCATGGTAGATGTGGAATAACTTGATATGTGAGATGAGATGGAATGCAGTCGCTGAACGGAAGAAGAAAGAGATGGAGCTACTGATTTGAGGATGGACATTTTGGGAGAGCTTTATAGCGGTGATGTGATGTATGGGGGAGAGAGAAAAGGGAAAGAAGCTGCAGATCTGCAAGATCGCATCCAGCCAGTAATGTTCCAGCCCTGTTCACTTTGAGAGTCACACGTTTAAATGTTATCGCTGTTATCTTTGCAGAAAATCAACATTGAAACGATTGCTGTTTTTTATTGGGTAAAGTTCCTCATTCATGTTCATTGGCGATCAAAGTTCTACACTTTCTACACGCTGTTATCTTCCTTGCCAATCTCTCTATATTACCCCATTATCTTTATTTGATTATGGCTGTCTATTTGCCGTAAGGAAAATGAATGCAGCTTGTCTTTGAATTCCAACGGCGATGGTCAAGTTGTTTTTTTTTGACATGTGTTTTCAGCATATAAGAAGGATAACATCACAGGCTTTCCTACTTTTGGGCGTTTCAGCCAAGTCTCAGTATGGCGAGCAGAGTTTCTATACCATGATCATTTGGTAATCCGAACTGAGTTAAATTGACACATAGCCAAACAATAAACGATAAGATTATCGAGAAGTTGATTACATAGAAGCATTTTGTGCTATAGATGACGGCTCCAAGTTACAAAGGTGAATTACGTTTCCTGGTGCATTGTTCAATTTACCGTTGTCAAAGTCTTCATCAAATGGCACATGATAGGATTTGGGTCTGTTCCAAAAGCGGCATAGCCAGAATCCAAACAGGGCAGGGGCTCCAAAAAGAGAAAGGACCCTGCCATTCCAGATGACGAAATGGTGAGTCTCACGGGGTTCCGCGCCAAATGCCTTTAGGTTCACGGGGGAAACTGGGGAAAACCAAATGGTGGTCCTTGCGGCGTTTGAAGCAAACAGACTTTTACTCTGTTGGGAGCAAAATAAAAGCGGGAGGTCATGCCCGATGACGTATATTTAAAATAAGGAGGCACGCTGCCTTATTTAGTTTGTTCCCACAACAGCGAAAGATAAGTTATATTTTGTGTGTACAAGGAGGGAAAAGATAAAATATGCCCGTGTATGATTTGACGCATTACTGGACTGTATGCTACGTCCGCGATCGTAACATAAAGTGAAAATTGGAGGCCGCGTTGGAAAGTGGACAAAAGCTTAATTTACTTCGGTCATGTGAGATAAGAAAGGACCATGCATGAAGGACCTTCTCTTAACAGGTAAAGATTAATGATAAGATCAAAATGAACTATACAAGAGTATTGCTGATCGAGGTTCCAGAACTACTTGTTTATGCGATGCTAGATAACTATATGTGTTTCAATTGGATCACAGCAATAAGAGTCTAAACCTTACTGAAAACTATTTTAAACGCACTCAGTTTACTAATAGCGGTACTACGTGGAAAGCGTTACATTCCTAGCACAGGCCAGGGTTACTGGAAATCCATTACATATTTTTGACAGAGACTTAGCTGTATTATGCGAGACTGTCAGACAGCATTAAACGACCTTACGAGTATCTCCACTACCGTATTTTGAAATGAAATTTGCGCCGGCCTTAAGCGGATATAATTTTCAAATTGGGTAGAAAATAAATGAACAGGGTGAAAGGTAAATACAAGTGAACAATGGAGAAAGCCACAGGCCTGAAATAAACCTTCACATATATATATATATAAAGGGCATAGGGAACAGGATAGCCAACTATATCACCACAAGATCCACTGCTGCGAACGTTTGCATTCCTTGATCCCGTCCAGTTGGAAGATCCATACTGTCCTCTTTGTGGTCATATAACTCTCAAGACTATTTCCTTTGGAGCTGCCCTCGCCGCAGAGTCGCCCGACATGTTCCATTTCGACTACGCATCAACGAGGAACTCTCAGAGATCATTATTTATCACTTACGGGTATGCACCCTAATTGCTATTTGGAGGGCACACTGGGGATACATTTCGATGGCAGGCCTTAGCAGCTATTTGAACATATTATGTTATTATAGGACCAATTATTTTTAACCCTCTGGAACCTTCCCCTAATTGTATAATTACTGTAGCTGTTCTACACCTGTTCTACACTTGTTCTGCTTTTGTTCTACAATTGTAGCTTATAGACGATTTATTCAAATAGTATAAAGAGCCAGAGAATCATTAACGAATAAAAGACTGATCAAAAAGATCAAAGATCACCGATCGAAAGTCAAAGATCGAAGTACATCGATTTACTTGACAAGCGTTTCTTATATCAGCAAAACTGACTCTCATCGGCCTGACCTCACCGATACTTTGTTCAATTTATACAGCTTTCAACCCCCTTTTTTGATAATCCACTAAATCGTTGTGATCGAGAAAGGAAACCATCACCGTTTCTTCCATCGTTTGTCACTGAGAAGGCTATCGCGAAGAAACATTTGCATCAGCTCAGTTATGTCATACAACATATGTTTTGTTTATCATACTGTATAATGATGTTGGCCTAATGCTTCAAGTTGAGTAACCCATCATACAAAAAGGAAGTTGTCAGTTGGATGTCAGAATAAGTCTCCATACATGTTAAAGATTTCTCCTGCTGGGGACCCATGCAGAGGGCTTCAGCCTGAGGACGTTCTTGCGGGTACTATTATCTGGAGTCAGGCTGAAATCACCCTTTAATACGTTGCAATGGAACCATGTGGTCGCTTGCACAGTCACTTTGACAGATCGAATGTCAACGCTCGAGCAGCGGCGTTCCAAGCTATAACAAAAACCATTATATTGCACAAAGAAACATGATGTATATTTGCTTTATGGCAATTTTAGTCAATGTCATAGAGAGAAGGAAGAAACCGGAGGGTCGACCAGCATCAAATGTACTGATACTGATCTGCATGGATATTATATCACTCGTCAGAAACCGGTAACCAGCTTGATCTCTAACCAAAGCTTTGTGATGACAAACCTTATGATCGTATTAGACATTTTCCTTCATCGCCGATTCCTATTCTTTGTACTACAACCGGTTCCAAAGTTGTCGCAATCATGCCTTAAACCTAATCTGATACAATGTATCATTTCTTGGACGGCCGAAATCTGATCAGTTGGTTCCTCTTCTGCTTTTCTCCTTTCGTCTTCAAGGATGATATTCTTTGATGGACTATTCGAGCAGCTTGAGCTCCTTTGCGCGCTCTGGATATCCCTCGGTGTGGCGCTGTACCCACCACAGCTTCTGGTAGCAATGAAAAAAGCACAAAAGCTCCAAGAAAACGAAGCTGCCCAAGGTAAAAATGATCAGATATATGCCAGCCTATAAATCACTCTGGTCTAAAGATTATTGTAACCAGGAGTCTGCCGTGATTGTGGATCGAGAGGCCATAAGAGAAAAAGCAGCAAGAAATGTCCATTGTATGAAGAAGACGACAGGGGTATGTTGTCAGCAGTGCTGACGGGGAGCGAGCAGCTAACACCGTCAAAGTTGGCAAGAAACGACGTATGAATGCAGAAGAAAAAGCCAAGCACAAACAAGAAATGAAAGCAGGACGAAGTACCAGAGATGCACTTAATGCAAACCAAGCTCTTCAGAAAGTTTGTTCGTCCTGCGGTCGACCGGGCCACTATTCATCTGCCTCCAAACAATGCGTTAATCATACGCCCAACATAAAAGAAATGCTTGTCAACCGTTTCGGAAAAGACTATGTAGAATTTGGTGAGGCAGTTGATACAAGAAGAAAAGGGACGATAAGTCTGTGAGACGTAAGTGTATTCAGAAGATTGAATTCTGTCTTGAACTACTAATCTCGCACTACGCCTATTTATACTCTAGCTGACTCTAGCTGTCGGGAAGTACGAGAAGACGGATTATAAACGGATTAACAATCACTGACTTAGTGGATTGGTATTGTCTCATATCTGCTAAGTATAGCTCATTGTCGTAGATTACAGTGGATTGTCTCAGTTCTGCTATAGAAGTTGTAGTACAGCAATCAGGGTACCTTCTAGAATCAGCAGGATGGCAACCGAGGTACACATTCAGCAGTAAGGATGCTTAGAATACGACAGACTATGAACAATTCACGCGGGCTGTACCTTTCGAAGGCGCTGTCAAAGTTGAATTTCAAGAGCAACTTCATGAACGTGTAGTTCAAACGTCCTCCTGGCTGCGACGTGTTATGACAAGAGCTTCCCTTGCAGTGAATGGATACATCATCGAAAATAGTCGAAGCGCCGTATCGACTTATGTATTATCACAAGCATTTTGGTACTCTGTATGCCAGCTGGTCTTGGATACCAGGATTTCAAACACGAACCCAAACTTCCCAAGTGATTTCATTGGGGAGAATGGTTACTGGGACCGATTTTGCCGGGAATATCCAAACGCCAAATACCCATTGAATGGTCTTACGGGCTACAGTGATATTCTTTCAGTGGCATGAGCCGAAATGGCTACCGCCTATACCAACATCATCGTTGAAAATTTTCAACCAAGAGTTGAAGCATATATCAGGCATAAATTGAGCCATTTCGTCCCGGTAAGCTAAGCAAGTAGTTTGTAGCGCAAAGATACTTATCTACACCTTGTAGCAGGTACTATCGAAAAAAGAAGTCCAGGAGATTGCACATGAATATCTTTACGAAGTAGTTGCTGGAGGCCAACCAAATGAACTTCAATTTCTGGATAAAGAAGCGCCGTTAGATTGATCTTGGCGATCCAACAGGGCAAGGATTTTCTGCTGCCACTTGCACCGAAGCCTTGCACAGTCCAACAAATGTCGGCCACTCCTGGAGCCTTCATACCAACGTTATCTGCAATCCTAGAAGACCTCGAGCATGATTACAGGATAGCAGAAAATGCAAAGAGCACGCGTAAATGCCAAGCAGCGCTCGTAGAGCCTTGCCGTTGATTGTAATGAAACGCCACTTGAAACTTGGTCTCGGTGTCAACGAGAATAACTTGGGAAGAGTCTCTGTACGCGTGCTCTGCATTTTCTGCTATCCTGTAATCATGCATGAGGTCTTCTAGGATTGCGGATAACATTGGTATGAAGGCTCCAGGAGTGGCCGACATTTGTTGGACTGTGCAAGGCTTCGGTGCAAGTGGCAGCAGAAAATCCTTGATCTGTTGGATCGCCAAGATCAATTCTAACGGCGCTTCTTTATCCAGAATTGAAGTTCAATTGGTTGGCCTCCAGCAACTACTTCGTAAAGATATTCATGTGCAATCTCCTGGACTTCTTTTTTCGTATAGTACCTGCTACAAGGTGTAGATAAGTATCTTTGCGCTACAAACTACTTGCTTAGCTTACCGGGACGAAATGGCTCAATTTATGCCTGATATATGCTTCAACTCTTGGTTGAAAATTTTCAACGATGATGTTGGTATAGGCGGTAGCCATTTCGGCTCATGCCACTGAAAGAATCGAGCGCTGCTTGGCATGACCGACTACGATCACACACACGAAGGCAATCGTGCGCTCTTTGAAAGAGTGTTCGATCCGCAGAAGTATAAATTTTTGAGGTAAATTATGGGTGTTTGTATAAAGCAGCAAATTAACTACTGGCGTTAGAGAAACCGACAAATCGCTTTTCACGAATCAGATTTCAACGGATGGCTATGCTGTCCATTTCCAGCTCGCACACGCCACCAGAAAGCCTTCTGTGCAATTGGAGCTCCAAGACTTCTCCAGTGCGGAAATTGACCGTTATTACGATGTATGTGCTCTGGACCCAGGAAGGCGACACATCTTCACAGCTGCATATGGCTGTGGTGACGATGCGCACGAAGTGAGAAGAGTGAGCCGCTTGGAATACAGTGCCTTCATTGCCGCGAAAGCACGGAACAAGCATCTGGTCAAATTGAAAAAGGAAAATGGTATCGAAGAAATCGAATCAAACTTTCCAACGGCGAAAACAGCAAATGTGGCACAGTATCGTAGCTATGTTCAGCACTTTTTCCAGCATGAAGAAACACTTTGCCAATTTTATTCCCATGAGCAAGGCGAAACCCGATTCCGGAATTTGCAAGGCCGTCATAGAGCTCGAGAGGAACTTGCGAATATCCTTATAAATGGCGGGAAAAAATACAATCCAAAGAAGAGGAAGCACCGCAGCGAAAACAGAAAGAAAAGAAAAAAATATCGGCAAAAACGAAAACGGCACAGGCATGCACGGAAATGTAGGAGGTATACACATTATTTGGAATCAAGTATATAGTGTGTATTGAAAATAGTGAGCATTTTTCATCAAAGGATACCGTTGCAGCCTGTATCGGCGATGCGCTCTACAGTAAACCTGTCTGCGGAAAAGGAGTATAAATGGACGAGGGAGAAGAAAATCCAACGGCGAAAGGAGAAGATGCCACTTATTGTCTTTGGGGACGGCATGTTTGGCAAAGATGGAACGAGACTCAAAGGCCATGAATCTGGAGTAACCAACGTTCTCTGGAAGATGCTGAAACAGCGTGAAGCTAGAGGGGAGGTTGCACTCGTTACTATCGACGAATACCTGACATCACAGGTAAGGATACCACTGGAGGTATATGTATCGTGTGGGTAACATAGTCGTAGATTTGCCATTCCTGCCAAGAAAGAAGTTTGACCAAGTTGAAGACAGAGGACAATATCTCTCATCACGGCATCCTGTCATGCCAAAACTGTGATATGCTGTGGAACAGGGATATCAACGCCTCTAAAAACATGTACTTCATCGCAAGAAGTACCTGAGAAAACTCTGTTCGTCCAGAGCAATTCTCAAGACCAACTCAATCCACCACTGCGAATGTGGGACCCGTGAGGGTTTAGGTTTATACGGGAAGCCTTTTCTATCCAGATGTTATAGAGAACAAAGCCTGATTTGAACATCGACACATAGAACGAATCGGTATGTATGGTGCATATATGTACAGACTTGAGCAAAATTACTCATTGAGAAACTATTTGCGCTGGTTGGAGCGCTTTTGCATCATCTGGGCCGAATATGGGACTAAACATGTGAGTGTATGTTTTATGACTCTGCAGTAGTATATCAACTAATTGTTTTCGAAAGGCCCAAATTTGGTTCGATACTGATGCAAATCAGTGCTCCATCACCGCAAACTGTTTCTGAAAAACCCAGTATGCAGCTCACTAAAAATATAAAGCGGACTCTAAAAAATGGAACCAACATGCTGCTTCAACCGCCCAGTAAGCAGGAGCGTGTGGTGGCATTTTTTAAGCAGACAGCACACTGTTTAAATAGCTCATCCAGTTTGAGACCCTAAATTGCTCACAACACAACGCTGCTGCCACGAATCACTTTTATTACTGCTGCGCGAAGAGCGCGACTAAGTTCTTGAAAATAACCGCATAGGTGCCAAACAAAGGGTATATGCAAAAAAACTCATTCTTCCTGCCAGCATAGTGATGAACAATGCTGCTTGGACTTTTGCTCTCTTTAAACGAATTATGCAAGAAATGGCCTGCTAAATGCGCCAGGCATCCCAATCACATATATAATACAATGCACAAGCAGTTGCATAGAGATAACTGCCAGCAAGTATCATGTCCCATTGTTGATTCTGATCCAACTGCGAATCTTCCATATTTGAACATCGAAAGTTAGCCTACGACGGTGCAAACTCAATAATGTAGATGTCAGGAGCTCATTAGTGGAAATAGTTTTTAATGATCCTCTTCAGAGCATTCATTTTAAGAAGTGACTATCTAGATATTAAACTATCAAGAATCGTCACTTTGTACACAGCGCACAGCACAAAATCTTTATATGAAATGACTCTAGCTCGATCCGAAAAAGCTTCTTCAAACTTTGTTACCAAAACTTTGTTGCTCCGCAGCGGTTGTTTCAATGCCGATCGGGTATCTTTGGTCACAATAGGACCTTTGCACCGTCTAGAATCAGATAAAAATAATAAATAACACAATCGACATTTAGAAAAAAAAGATATACATTTCCGGCTTTAAATTAAAGAAATCTCGAAAACATGGAACGATCTGACACACGGATTGCGGGAACCAGAATTGGTTGCACAAGGATCACGCAATAATCTTCCACACTGCAACTTTTGTACCCGACACCTCTTCTTTCCTTGTGCATAACGCAATGTCAAGTGATCAGGTCAAGAAACACCAACCGTCAGCAGGTGCCGACTTTGTGGCTGGAACGTTAGTATACCTTCCGCGCTTTGCTCAGGAGCATATATTTTTCTTTTGACCAGTTAGTAACCGAGAAACGACAGTATAAGCGGAATGGCGAATGTGCTTGTAGGGCAACCTATAGGTAAAACATAGAGCTACAGGGCAAACCGGCGATCGCTGACGAGAAGGGTACTCTAGACACAATCAAAGTCCGGCTTCAGCTTGACAGTAGTCGTTTCAACGGTGCATGGGACTGTGCAAAGCAAACGATAAGAAAGGAGGGATTCTTTGCATTGTACAAAGGTAAACGCAAAAAAGTGATGTGTAAAGAGAAACTGAAAACCATATACTCATTAAACGGAACAAAAAGGCATGGCAAGCCCGCTGGTCGGTATTGGTGCCGTGAATGCATTGTTGTTTGCAGCCAACTCTGCCATCAAGAAATCCATGCAAGAATATCCAGGCCAAGTCTTATCGCTCGACAAGATCGCCCTTGCGGGTGCAGGCGCTGGCATTGTCAATTCTATCCTGGCTTCACCTGTCGAACTGTTAAAGATCAAACTGCAGGCGCAGTATGGAAAATCCTGTGGCACACATCGCTACTTTACAGGACCCATCGATTGTGCAAAGTACTTGATTCAAAAGGATGGTATAGCGAATGGTCTATTCCGAGGCATGTATGCTACTATCTTGCGTGAGATACCTGCATATGCTGGCTTTTACACTGGATTTGAGGCTACAAAGCGATGGTTGACAAAGGATCAAGCTCACAATGCGACCGTGCTGCAGTTGATGGTATCTGGAGCCATCGGTGGCATGGCTTACTGGCTCACTTCTTATCCTCTTGATGTCGTAAAATCAGTGGTGCAGAATCAAGAGGCACCTCCGCGAGGATTATATGTTACCCGTACAATGCAGCAAATAGTAGCAAGGGAAGGACCAAGGGGTCTCTTGGCAGGATTAGGGCCTGCTGTTCTCAGAAGGTACATAGGAACGAATCAGTGCAAAATGGAAAAATACATATTGACAACGACTTTATCCTTCTCGTTTAAATAGTATACCTGCAGCCGGTGCTACGTTTACAGCATACGAACTGTCCATGAGAGTTATAGAAGCCTACGGATAGCCATAAATGCAAAAAAAAGAAAACAGTAAAAGAAAGAAAAGAAAG
>KK100018.1:134192-154586 GCA_000611695.1 Rhizomucor miehei CAU432
TGCACATTGTTACAACTACAAATATTTATCTTTGTTCAGTCTATCTAGCGTACTTTGTCAATTTACAGAAAATGCAAAATGCACCGAGAGAAACTATGAGTGATTGCCATCAGGTTGGGGAGTGGCAGAACGATCTCCATTTTGGCCCAAAGCAGCGGTGCAGAGCTGCGTCAAGCGGGCAAAGTGGGTAGTACCATCTGGATCTTCAGTAGTCTCTGGAGGAGTAGATGTGCTAGAAGAAGTCGATGTGCTTGGAAGTGGAGTCATTGGTTGAGGCTTTAGCATGTGTGGGCTATTGGGGTGTGCTGTCTGCTGAGGATGTTGTGATGATTGTTGTTGTTGATGCTGTTGAGCATAATAAATATGAGCAGGAGATCCAGGTTGTTGCTGCTGTTGCACATGTGGTTGAGGGAGATGTTCAGCTAACATACGTGCAGGTTGAGGCGATGGGTAAGACAAACTATATGCCTGCGATGGTGTGTACGCTTGTTGCGATGACTGAGAAGTCTGTGGAGGATGCTGTTGCGTTGGTTTCTGCTGTGGTTGTTGTTGCTGTGCTTGCTGTTGTTGATGTTGACTATCGCTAGCACCTGGCACAAGCATCGGATAACCAAACGAAGAATATACGTTGGGAGCGATCATGTACGAGTGTGGTATCATGTGATCTTTGCCTTGATAAGCAGCATACGGGTTGTAAGCATCACTGTAGCCTTGTCCATACGCAGTCAATGTGTTTGCATAGGTGTAAGTTGTCGGCTGTCGCATGCTAGAGTAAGGCGACATGGCATCCATGTGGGGTTGACCCATTATTGTCTGCGGTGCCATAGTAACGGTAGCGGATTTGGTAGTGCTAGTTTTCTGACCATCAGCGCTATCTTCATCTAGGTATCACCGCGATCATTTTTAATTTAGTGCGTATAAATTATGACCTGTCGACCGCTTACCTTTCTGTCTTCTCTTGTAAGGTCCTCGCTTGACGCCCTTTTTTCGTTCCTTTCGAACGGAATTTACACACGTGTCTGCAATGTTGTACTTGATGCACCGAGGGCAAGGTCTCGCATCGTCACATTTTTTGCAGGCCTTTTGGCAATTGGCTATAGAAAGAAGAGCAAGGAGGATGGTAGGAGGGGAGATTAGAATTCGCCTATATGCCGCTCAATCAGCGTTATCTGAAAAAGAAAAAAAACTTACTGCATGCATTCTTAACTTGCTTGCGTTTCTGTGGTTGTGCAGACGGTGCAGCCGGTCTTTGCTCTGGCGGAAGCTCTCCAAATGCATGCTGGGAAAGAGGAGGAGCCAGGATAGACGACTGTGTCTGGCCCATTAGTGAGGGCGGCACAGGCGAGCTGGTGTTTGAGTACGGTGTTGTAGCATGATAGCCTTGTTGGTAGTAAGGTTGCATCGTATTGAAGCGGAGAGTCGTTAGTCTCTATGTGACAAGGAACGATCAGTACGCTGGTAACAACGAAGATTACTCGGGAAAATCAGTGATCAAGCCGCCATGCTCGGTCGATTGGGTCTGCTGCAGGGCTCCTTTGCTTTGGAATCGGGATCATCAACACCCATGTGTCAAGTTCAGCGAATGCAACAACCGGGGCGGCGTCAGAAGCTGACTTTTCTGTTTGTACACACGTACACCAGAAAAGGGGTTCAGACGAGCCGGGGCAGCATAAATTGTACACAAGGTCTTCCCAAATAGAATAAAGAGCAAACCACCCACCTTTTTTTCGCCTTCCAGCAAGTAAGGAAAGAAAGAACAAATTTTTTTATAACGAAGGGCGCGCAAAACGCAATGGCGGAGTTGTTTGCGAGCCCTGTCGTTGGAAGCGAACCAATGACGATAAAGTGCAATCGAAACAACGTTTCCTCAACTTTTCCACGCTCGATAGAAAGCGAAAAAGACCAAAGCAACATGAATGGAAAGCTACTGTTCTCGTCCTTTTTGACAGCTGTCCCTGTGTTTGGTTGCATAGCAACAAACATTCCCGTGTCAGCGAGACGTCATCTTACGTAAGCGCAAATCCACCACGTTTTCTCCTGCTCATTTTTACTCGTTGTCCTCCGTACGACCGCCTTTTTTGTTATCTTGATCGATGCCTGTCAAAATAATTTTGTTGCTTCCTGGTTATGGTCTTTTTGTAGCATAATAGTTATAGTGCTGAACTCTGTGGTTGTGTTGCTATGGTTATGAATACCAAAAGTGTAGTGACAACAAGTGACAACATTAACCTTCGGTAGCACGGAACCACGGCGGGGCGAGTTGAGCGTCTGCATTCTGCATATAAGAGGAGCACCATTGCATACAATCTTCTTTTCCAAACAGCTATCGAAAATTGAGCCAGACGCAGAAAAAGATAGCATACATCCCTTCGTTTAATCAAAGCGAATGGCGGCAAGTGCATGCCCTTGAAGATCTCTGCTGAAAACCTATCAATTCGGTTCAAGATTGTATGATGTATAGTCCTCCGCAAGGCAAACCAATCGTTTCAATGTTAACATTTCTGGGGGGTTTCACACTTGTGCAAAGGAGGTGAAGATCATGCGTAAGTTTGTTCCACAGAACACGTTTTGCTTTTACTAGTGGTGCTGCTGGTTTTTGCAGTTTGCATCTTGCACTTGAAATATCTCCGGCATACGTGATATCAATGGAATGTCAGTAGCTTACATACAGATACTATATACTCCGGCACCTAGCTAGAAGCTGAGCCGATGTCGGTTGATCCCGAAATTGGATGAAACAGAAACTTAGATACGGACGAAAGATCAATGTTAACTTTGATCAGAAGAAGACCGGAAGTAGATCGTCTGTTTTTGATGAGCTCTTGATTGAAGCACTTTTGGAGGGATGCAAGATCCATTTGCAGCAATTAACATTATTTTAGACTTGTATATTCTGCTGCAAGATCTCTCTAGACCTCTTTAAGGAAATTTGCGTGACAAAAGGGGTACCAGCAGCAGCAGGAGGAGAGAGTGTTGGCGGAGAGTGCTGCCTGTCAAGCAAGGTCAAGACATGGCAAATGCCCGGGATCCGGATCGCCGGTTGGTAGCACAAGTGATTGGTTACTATCCTTTTCTGCAAGTCTTATGCATCTTGATGCGCAAATAGAAAGAGAAAAAGAGTGAGAGGTGCTCCACAAAAGCTGCGGGTCGGAACATCTTGGACTGCCTTGTAAGACCTTGTCAACTTCCCTTTCTGAATTTATTCTTGCACTTTGCTCAGCCATGTGACCCCGGTCTCCGTTATTAGGACAGAGGGTAGAGCAAAGAGAGAGAGAGAAAAGAAAAGAACAAGCCTAATGTGCGACGAACAAGAAAGAAGATTTTTGGGTCTGCAAAGTGGACAGGTTTGTACTACATCATGGGGACTCTAAATTTCAAACAAATGAGCACAACTTTGCCACTTTCAGGTAAAAAGAAAGTCCATATTTCTCCAGCCCTGTATGTAAACGCATTAAAGATGGAGGTTAGAGAAAAGAGAAAAGTTCGTCCGGATCGTTAGGTAACAAAGCCGCGATGGTTGTCATGGTATCGCCATAGTCGGAACAACAAAGTGATTCGCGATCTGCTCGCATGGAACAGCTTCCGATGCAGAGAGGACCCCACGATGTGCTGTGCTTCGGCTTCGGTTGCCTTTAAACTAGAGCGTTTGTTGCATTGTATAGCCTATCAAAAACGAGTGCCTCCCAGCAGTCATATGAACAAAAAACCGGATCCCCTGTTATTTGCTTTCAAAACAAGTATGATAAAGGAAACAAAAAAAACAAAGGAAAAGAAAAGGTACGCGTAAAAGGCGTATCTCCTTTGTGATGAAAAAGTGGTTATACTTATCCATGTTCTCTTCACAAAGCGGTCCCATGGTCGCTTTTAATGCCCCGACGAGTTGACGCACGCATTCGAGTTTTTCCTTTGCTGTTGTCTCTCTCTGGGTGCTGTTTTGACCATTGGCTACCAGTCCCCCCCTCTCTCCTTTTTTTCTCTTTTCTTTCGCTTTCATAAATTTATCGCACGTTTTCCCATCAACTGCTATCGTTGTTTCTGTTTCCTCTCTTGCTTATTTCATCATCCTTTTTTTATAAACAACAAGACTGACACTTCACCAGCTATCCATCTTATCTCGTACCAACTCTACATTGTTGTGGTAAGCGTTGCAAATTCTTGTTTGACTGCAGCCCATTTCATGCTTTCTCTGCTGTCTGGTGTACCGTATGTTGCATGACAAGCGGGGCAATTATTTTTTATTTCTTGACATGTTGCCACACTTTGTGCTTCTTTTCTTTTCTAACTTGATCCCACGTTTTGCTTAACATATAGGAGAAGACAAAACCAGTCTCTGCCAACGACATGACAGAATTATATGAATACAAACCGATCGTGAAACTGCCAAAAAAACGCGAAAGCATGGTTGCTATGACCCCAAATCATAGGACCAGCATGCCTCTGCACTCACAGACATACCCGTTCTCCGCCACCACCGGAACCGACTTTCTCGTATCAGAAACGCTTTACTTAGACACGGTACCATCCACTTTCTCGGAAAGCGATTTGAAGGAAATGTTGAACAGCTGCGCCCCCGTTGAGTGAGTATCCACGAACCAGTTGCATTCTTTTTCCTTTCCGATTCTAATTTTCCTCCTTTGCGTCAGTGTACATGTGGATAGAAACACAAACCATGGTTACATACGCTTTCAAAGCAAACAGCTTGGTAAGAACTTATAAGCTTTTTCCTTTTCTTTTCTTTTTCTCTTTTTTTGCAGCGATGGAAGGAGGAGAGCACTGTATCTAAATTCTCTTTTTTTTCATATTTCCATCTACAGCTGATCGGGCGTACACTCTCTTCAACGGCGCTGCACTCGGCAAGCATGATGCACGTCTGCAACTGCGAATCTTCCCTCCTGGGGACACAAAGGAGCCCGAGGCCGCATCTGGGATTCTTCAAGTCAAAAACTTGCCCGGGCACACCACGAACGCAATGCTCTATGACCTGTTCCGGCCTTTTGGTCCCATGAGCCTCTGCAAAATCATTGTCGAGCAAGGCTCCACTTTCAAGGGCACCGCCTTGGTGCAATACTTTCGATCAGAAGATGCAGACAAGGCTGTAACCATGGTAAGTGCACGCGTCACATCCCGCATAGAAATATCCGCAGAAAATTAAAGTTCCTTTATCCCTTTTCCTGCAGAATAACAGGATCATCAGCGGCAACCTAATGTAAGTATATTTTTTTTCTGCGACAGCATTCCCCTAAACATGAAACTCATCTTCTCTCTCTCTCTCTCTCTTTTCTTCAGAAACGTCTTTCCTTTTGTCTCCAAAAGGATGCGTCCTCAATCCGGAGATTTGACAAGCACTAACCAGGGTACTCCGCAAACTAGCAACCAGGTATGTTCCCGTTTGTTCTTCTTGATGACGCCTCGTATCTCATCTTCACTGAAACTTGGACTCGCATAGTATGAAGCAAAGAACAACGGATCGACAGTTTCCGTGGACTACTCTAATCTGTACATCAAAAACCTCGACTTGAATGTCAAGAGTTCAGACCTCTTTAATCATTTTCGCGCGTACGGCCGTATCATTTCCGCTCGAGTCATGAAGAACCCACAAACAAAGCAGTCCAAAGGCTTTGGCTTTGTAAGTTTCAGCCGAACAGATGAAGCCTTTCAAGCTCTCCGGGAAATGAACGGCAAGTATATCCTGTCAAAACCGATCGTGGTTGCCTTTCACGAGCCCAAGAAACCTCGAAGCGACAAGAGTAGCTCTCCGCCTGCGGCACTTCACAACTCTTTCAATCCGTCTGCGGCGGTCTTTACACCCACCACAGCAACTCCTACCCGTTATTCGATGCCACATCAGCATCCGCCTCACCATCATCCGCCTATCGGAAACGAGTTTATCCCGTCAACCATGCCGCTAACAGCACCCTTGTATCCAATGACTCGAAGCTTATCAGTGCAAAACCCTCCTCATTTCATCAGCAATGGTCTCCACACGGCTTTTGCCCCCGGTCCAGATAAGGTATGTTATAAACTTTGGGAAAAGCGAAATCTTGTATTTAACATGTATATAGATGACCGCGTATCACAACCCAAAACAAAATAACAACAATAATCATTACATGCAGCGTAAAACCTCACGCCAATCCATGGTTGTCAACGGCAACGTGGTGCATGCTGCTGCAAACCCAATGCCACCAAATTACACAACGCCGTGGTTACCAGCAGTAACCACCGCAGCCCCAAATGACAGCAACTATTATCAATACAAGGTGACACCACAAGGTCGGCCAACCTTGAGACGTCGCACCTCGGAAGAATCCGCATCAAGTGCCATCACCGAGACCAGTTCCAATATTCAAAAGCAGCGCATGATGGCAGCTGTAGTCAAGAGTGGCGAAAAGGATAACGTGGAAGATATCACAGACATGCTGCTTACACTCAAGCGAAAGGAGCGATCCTTGTGTCTCTTCAATCCAGACTTCTTACGAGCCAAGATCCAACTGGCTAAAAGTGCGCTTGAGCTATTCATGGAGGAAGAAGACGAAGGTGAAGAAAACCGAGTAACAGCAAATTATGGAAAGATGATGACACAACAACAGCAACAGCAACAGCAACAGCCGTATCAGATTGTCAAGACTTCTCGAGCGATACCCATCGTGCCACCGCCTGCACCTGCAGCACAGGCAGCAACGAACGGCAACACCACCACCGCGAAGGCCACGAGTGCCGAGCAAGAAACGATACCCCCGAATGATATCAACAAATTCCTCCAATCCTTGGAAGGATTGGCTGTGCATGAAAAGAAACAGAAGTTGGGCAACCGTCTCTTCCCTCTCGTCAAGGCAACGGGTTTCAAGGGTGCTCCCAAAATTACCATCCGGCTTCTCGATACCATTCCATTGCACGAACTTGCACACATCATGTACGACAAGGAAATCTTAAAATCAAAGGTCCAAGTAGCTGCGGCTAAGATCCAGGAGGAAAAAGAGCAGCAACAGGGGAACAACAGCAGCAGGAACAAAGATAAACTCTCCATCATTAGAAACATAACCATTTATAGCAAGTAGCGGAAGAGATGCAAATATGCGTAGCATCGGAAACGGCATTGTTGCCTATATCTCATAAAAAAGCAATTATTACTTGGCGTATTCGCACATTCGGGCAATAGACGGGCGCTCCCGAAACAAAGATTTAGCGAAATGATTTTGAAACAAGCGAAGAATTTAACCAATAACTACCGAAAGATCGCCGAGCGCTGTTGCGCAGTTCCAGGGACAAAAAGGTCTACTGAAAGCTGCGAGAATATACACTCTTTCCAGAAAGTGAATTCGCCACCCAATGAAAACCGTTTGTACAAAAAAAGAAGTGTCTTTATCACTTGGCTCCTTTTCGACAAGATGAACAAGCAACAAAACGAATCTATCTCTTTTTCTTTATTACCAGCAAAAAGCAACAGAATTCCCCCCCTCTTTTTTGGCCTTTCAATCAATAAACAAAGAAGCAAAAATTGTATGTACAATCTAGTAAGTGTAGATGTAAAAAGAAAAAGAGGTAAGCTTTGAAAAGAGGACAGAAAGAAAGAGAGAGAGAGAGAGAGATGGAGGGAGAGGAAGAAGAGGAAGGAGGAAAATATTGTTTGGAGACAGTAGAATGGATAGTGGATATGAGTTGGTTTAGGCTTCTTCTTGTTCTTCTTGCTGCTCAGCAAGAGCATCAAAAATGTTGGTTGATGAGATTTGCTTCTTCTTCTCCTCCTTGTCTTGCTTTTGTTCTTGATCGCCGCCCAAGACACCTTTGCGCTCCGTCCATGTCAACTTTCCATGGCGATCCACCCAGCAACAATCTACCCTGGCGGCAAATTCTGTCACCGTTTCCGCAATAATCTTCTTGAGTCGCCAAATAGTATCTTCCTTTGCTTCAACGTCCATGTCATCTGATAACTGTGGCACGACCACAACCGCATCCAAATCAACAAGCCATTCGGAGGCAAAAGGTATATTGCCAAGTGCTTGCTCAAGCGCAAAATCCAAGTCTTCCTTGATCAATCCAAATGCAAGATCTGATAAAAACAATGCATTGACAGGTTGCTTTGACGTCTTGTTAACAGGTACTGCGGGGTCCGTAGGCGCATTCTCATTATCAGCATCACCGGTCTGTTGCTGCTGCTGCTGTGGTGGCGGTCGATTAAGCGATGGATCATGTGCGGCAACCGAAAGCAAAGTCGCTGGTATGCGCGTTTGGCCCAATGTCTTGCGAAGTATGACGCTGCGGTGTGGTTCGGGATCAATAGCTTCGGTCGCAACATTAAAGTGGATACTGTAACGATGCAAAAATCGACGAAATGCACTCTTCATGGGCTTGCAATGCAATGTTTGCTTGCTGCTTTGGACAAACTCGATAAGCATCTTTTCAATCTGCTTGCAGAATGTCTTGTTCTCCAAGTAGAAATTGCAGATAGACTCGTCATAGTAGCCTAGATCATCCGCCGACAGCATGGTCGGTGCAAGCTCATCCGCCTTCTTGTCCAGTTCGAGTGCCAAAGCCAACTTGCGGTTGCGTTCCACCTTTGCACAAAAGTCGTTGCAATCCAGTTCGCGTTTGGATCCGGGCGAGTCTGCAGTTGCGTTACACGGCACAGTTAACGAGTTTTGACCACAGCGGCATGCTACGCGGACAGGTGCCTGGCATGGCTCATCTTCGGGGCACTTCGTTGTAGCACCGTGGCACGGCTTGTTGCACGGGTGCCCGCATCTCTCACGATTACTTGGACAAGGTTGCGTACAGACTTGGTCTTCTTGCAAACAGGATCCGCCGTGACACGATCTGATACAAGTATGATGGCCGCACGGTAATGGCTTGTCGCAGATGCGGCCGCAACGTGGTGACTCGCGGTAGCAAGGCACATTTTTTAGCTCTGTTTTGCCGCACACGCACGTGCGTGTCACCAACATGGCACAAGGCGGGCAGGGTTCAGAGTCCGGATGACAGTTGTGGTTGAGCAGACGGACATGGCCGCAAGGAGCAGGTCGCTGGCATGGATGTGGGCATGGCGGCATCGGTGTGCCGCATCGCACAGGCGGGTCAAGTCGCGTGCGTCCACAGTGGCACGTTACTTCATCAAACACAGCTTCTATAAAATCACAAGAGAGAGAGAGAGAAAATGTAAATACTTGGACATGCTTATCAAAGAAGCTATGAAAACTTACCAAGACATGGCTGGCATTTGCCCTTGTGGCATCGTTCTTGGCATGTATGAGTGCCGCAAGATAATGTACGGCCACAGATTTCGGGGCATTCGTGCATGTTTTCAGCATCGCGAGACAGGTTTCGTCGGGAACCCTTTGCTTTTGATGCAGGGCAGCATTGAATCTTGCACTGATGCCGACCGCAGCTCCGCATGGATCGACAGATTCTGTTGCACAAAGGAGGTTCGCCACCAGCAGCTTTGCATACGTCAGAACATGTAGCTGAAAAGTTCGAGTTGCCGCAGCGGCAAGGAACCTGAACTTGCTCTAGACACGGTGGACAGTCGCCCAAGTGACATTTAACACCGCATGTATGACCGCATGGAAGTTGTTTGCCGCACGTAGATTCGCAAGTTGGTATAGGATCCACACACTTCTCTCGCTGCTTGCCATCAAGCAAATCCGTAATGAAAGTCGTTCCGCAAGGGCATTTCTCAACCGTCTTTGGATCAAACGGACAGGTTGCTGGGTCGCTGTCTTGAGGATGACATTTCTTTTGACAGAAATGTTGACCACAAGCAAAAGGTCTACAATATGCATGTTACAGATTAGATATCGCCATCATAACCGATCTTTCCATTTTTTTTGTCATTTTTACCTTTCACACTTGCTTTCGCAGGAATAAAATGCAATGCGATCTCCACTGCGTATAGGTCTTCCTGATCCACACGGTGCCGATTTGGTCTCCTTTCCACAGAAACATGGCTGGTCTTCCTTGATTGGGCATGGTGGACACAAACCAGGATGGCATGGTTCAGCACACTGATGTTTCTCGCAACCGAGCAGTTCACCGCAAACTTCGCCGCAACTATATGCTTGAAGATTGTAATCGGTTTCTACGCAGGTTGTCTGCCTTGTATGCTGACCACAGAAGCATGTTTGCAAAGGTCCCATTGCAGTGCACGGTGGACACGGTCCAGGATGGCATGGCCTAAAATGCACCCAAATATGAATCAGTTACTTATTATCTAATATATAAACATTCAGAATCTTCTTTTTTGTACTTACAATATACATTTGTGAGGACAATTGCGTGGTCGATGGCATAGCTGACCACAGGTATGTGGTGTCAGGTATCGATTGGTTTGTGGATTCTGTTCTTTACCGCAAAAACAGAAATATTCCTTGGGAATAGAAGTGCGTGTAAATTGACATCCAGGGCATCGCCATTGAGAGACAGGCTTATTCGTGTCTTTGTCTAAAGATTACACAGCAAATTTTCAGTCAGTTTCAAATCTATCATTACAAAGTACTGATCTCTCCCAATTGTTTGCTATTTTACCTTCCAGCGATCGAGTTGCCCATTTTGTCACGCAAGGCAAGTGGAAAACTGCCCAGCAGCAATCGCACGCCCATGTAGCATGCGCTGGTCGAATGACATCCCAACAAACCATACATTCATAAGTCGAAGTTCTCAGTCCTTGGGTCAAGGCACTCGATAAATCCTTGTAATCTTCCACAGGTACAGGTTTCTTGGCTCCTTTTCCCTTCTTTGGCTTGTTCTCAGCACTCGGTGTCGACTCGTCGGTAAGTTTGCCCTGTGCCCTGTTCTTTGTAAACTTGGGGTGTTGCTTGGGCTGTTGTCGACGTTCCTCTGTTGTTGTTGACGAGGTTGAAGGACTTGCAGCAGCAGTATCCTTGTTATTCTCCTTCTTCTTGGGCCGTCTGCGTCTCTTTTGAGCGGAAGGCTTGTTATTGTTATTGTCATTGGTATTATTGTTGTTGCTACCGCTGTTACTCTTTTCCTTTGTCGAAGACGACTCCTCTGTAGTAGCATTTACTTTGGCCTTGTCATTTCGGCGTCTGTGTGGCCGTCGATTTCGGTTCTGGTTCTGTTGAGCCGACGATTGAGACTGCTGCGGCTGTGAATTGGGTAGGACTCCATTCTGACTAGTCTCTACAGTTGCTTTTGTTCCAACAGTGGCGTTATCACCGCCCATGAACAAAGTGTCGAATAAAGAAAAAAATGTTTATTCACTGCTGTACTTATATAGGGTCCACCGACGCATTTCCGATTCGTTAAGGAACGACTTTTGGGAAACTCAGCAAGCTGCGGTTGACGGCCGCAGCAAAGGTCGTTACAAATGTAGTCCCTATGTGCCCATACCCCATTGAGAAGCCTTGTCAAGTGGCCTGGAAAAGCTTCCATATTTTCAATATACACACCAGCATCCAGTCTTTCATTTATTCTTCGAAAGCTTCTTCGCAGCAACCAAAATCTTTGGAAAGAAATATACCATATCTCTTGCTTCATCGCCCTCTTTGTGCCTACGTGGAACAAAGCTTCAGTACCACAATTGCCAGAATAAGCCAATAATATGCATACCTGATAGTATCCAGTATAGTATCCACTGTAGTACCAAGCCATAATCACGTTTGCTAATGCTTCTTCGTCTACTACAATTGTTTATCCGATATTCTCGATAATAAGATTCTTCAAAAAAATTATCACTAACCTGCTCCATTTGTTGTTGCATGTGCACCAAATGGCGGAATAGGTGGCATAGGTGGCTGATTTCGTGTCTGTGAAGGAGATTGAAGTTGGTAAGGTGGAGGCCAAGTGTATGCACCGGCACCTTGAAATGCTGGAGGTGGAGGCGGCGGTAGTTGTTGTGAAGGTGGATGAGGATAACCGTAGTAATTGTAGTAGTCGTGGTAATAGTCATACTGGTTCTCTTCTTCATCTTCCCGGTTCTTTCTCTTTGCACCGGTTTTTGGTAATTTTTGCTGTTGCGGTTTGTCCTGCTCGACTTGTTCTTCTTGTACTTGTTCCTCCCAATCTTCATTGCCGATATCTGGCCCTTGCTGCTGTTGCTGCTCTTCCTGTTCCTTCTTCTCGTCCCTCCTCTCTGCCTCTTGTTCTTCGTATTGCTCTTCCACAACAGCATCCCCTTCTTTTTCTTCTGTGGGTAAATATTCGCTAGGTACTTTATCATTTTCGACGTTCAGATGTTCAAGACTTTTCTTGTGCTTTGGCTTCAGTCACGTCGGCTGTTGCAGTCGGTTTCCGTCTACTTTAACAATGTTGTGAGATGATGAGAAAAATGCTGTAAAAACTTCCTCACTGACTTTGGCGGTAAAGGGATCATTCGTGGTATCTTTGTAAAATCGCTGCTTGCATGAACATCCTTTTTGGTACACTTCGTGTTAGTGATATAGCAATATAGATGCAGGCTGCCTCTGATCCTTCTTTCAGACCTTGTAACCTTGCACTGCAGCATCCCAAAACTCGAGCAGCGGCGTGTCTTGCCAGACATCGTCCACAACATTGTCCTGATCGCTGCAACGTTATAAACACGATCGGCTTCTTGGTTCTTCTGATCCCCCGTCAAATACCTCTACGTCCTGCTCTTCAGCCTCTGCCTCATCGTATTCTTCATGCTGCTCCTCATAATCCTCTTCCTCAGGCATATAGAACTCTGCCTGGTTCATGATCGAGATCTAGAAACACAGATCACTTTGTGCCAACGCGTTGACCGCCCAAGGTAATTCTGACTTTCAAGCCATGCATTGGAGTCGATTTCCCCGTCCAAATACACTTTGCAATCGTATCTATGCCAAATTGGCTTTTATTCTTTCAATCTCTACTCGTACTTCTTCTAAACTCCTTTGCAGCGTCTTTACATCGTCGTATTTGCGGTTACGCTGTGCATCTTGTATGTAGCCCTGCAGCAACATTTCCTGTTCCTGGAATGCTTCCAGTTGCAAACGCAGATCTTCCTTTTGCGGTTTCGATGAAGCACCGTTCAGTTGTTTCTTCTTTTCAGGTTTCAAAATTCGTGGCAGCATTTGTAGAGGCAGCATGTTTTGTTGCAGGTATAAGTTGGCTGCAGTGCAGATATTTCCCTGAAGGCGACGCACAGATGGTGATCGGACAGGGAGAGACTTGATGGTCTTTGCAAGAGTATCATAGAGCGCGAAGCTATCTAGCAGTGATTTGCGGATTTGGGCTGCTTTCTGAATATTGACTTGGGATTGCCTGCTAATCTTGTCTTTCCTTCATCGAAAAAAATTTGGGATTAGATATCTCACACACAGATAAGAGTTGAACTATTCCTTTCCGCTTACTCCAAAAGTACAATCATATCATGAAATAGCGGTAGTTGTTTTTCGATATTTTGACGCGTAATTGATAATTGCTGGTATAGTTGAATAATTGGAAGCGGTTTTGAGGCTTCTTCATGCATAGTTTTCCGCCTGTCACAGACAGATGACATTGTTTCAATTTCAATCCAAAACTTCTCCTCTTCTTTGTTATACCTAAAGACAGATCGTTGGCATTCTGCACATGCACGGGTATCGCCGACTGGCTCCTCATCAAATTGATCTACAAAATGATATGCGATTTTAAATTTTCTCCTCTCTTACAAAAGTTCCGACATCCAACTTACTCGAAGACATGTCGAGGAAAAGGGGAATCATTCTTGAGCATCGTAATTGTCCACACACAACTCTTCCACAAAGTCGACAGTGATGTTTGCGGTTCGTAAGTGTAAATTTGGTCCTACATCGTGGCTGTTAAGGAACGTACGATATCTCAAGAGTTTTTTTTTGCCAATCACGTACGAGCAAAGAGGGCAGTTCGTTACGTTCTTATCATCTTGCCATTTCGTTACTGTTTGTTCACCATCTACACTTCTCTGGTTAGCAACCGATTGACAAGTAATATCTTATCTTTCTTTGACTCAAGATAGATTATTTTACCTCTGTATTTCAATTTCATGCTTAGGATACTATTGCCGTTGGAAACACGAGCCGATTTACTAGACATGACGCTGCCGCTATCTTTGGATGAAGTAGAGTCTGTGCGTTCCAGCGATAAGGCGCCCAACGACGAACTTGATCCGCTACGTGGCGTGTCACGCGAACTGCCGATATCGGTGCTGTGATGTATCCTTGCCAGCTGTATAAATATACCATTGAGTTCATCAGCATCCTCCTTTACAAAACATTTTTTCCTCTAATGGTTTCGAACCTTTTCCAACCGACGTTCAAGACGATTGCTTTCCAAATGCACGCGATCGATTGTCTTTGCCCTCTTTTTCAGAAACGTATCTGTCCACGACCTCGTGACACCCGATACGCTCATGTAATCAGGTCGTGAGACAAAGCATCCAAAGCATACTCGACACCATACACCGTTCACTGGGTCGTGGCGTGCATGTCGATCTAATTTGATTTCATACTGCATATGCGCTTCACAAAATATCTTGCCGCATCTAAAAGACATTCAATTCAGAAACTTTCTCGATCCTCTCAACTGTAGAAGAGAAACTTTCCAACTTACTGTCTGCAATGCTGTCTCGCAGCACCGATACGCCCCAATGGCTTCCCGCAACCTGGTAAACTGCACACATCATTCCCCGATTCTGCCTGCCAATGGCTCCTAGTTATAAAGTCTCCTTCAGAGTCGGACGCAAAAAAGGCCGGGCCGCCAACACCGTTGAGGGTCAAGTTTTGGAAACTGCTCATAAACACCGGGTCCACAAGCTGTTTCAGGGATCGTTCAGCAGAGTAACTGCTGCTGCTGCTGCCCATTGGCGATCGGGCATTCGACGCCAAGGTTGTTTGTACTTTCTTTTGTGCGTTGCGAAACCATGATAGTAGAGCTCCCTTCGAGTCCTCTTCAGTGTGTGCTTCGTCCAAGTGCTGTTGCGTGTTAAAAAAGATCAAAATAAGCTTTTTGTCCAGTAGACACTGTTATCAAGCGCAAGTATTTACGAGATTCAGGGCTTGCAGCGAGGTACAAGCAATGTCGCATATAGGGCAGGTTATGCCTTCCACAGGAACGTAATCTTGATAGTTATACCCGGATGTGCGCTGGACGGTGCTCATTTCTCGGCATGTGGCGGACGACGAGGAGAGAGTGGCATAAAGACCGAGTCTTTGGATGTCCGAATTTCAGTTCGCCAAGCGAACAATGCAAAAAGAAAGCTGGTGATAGATGTGTATTTCAAACAGAACAAAATAAAGAACAAACGAATCATAAACTTCTATTTAGGCAGTAATGCCTGTCAATCGCATCTGGAACAGACCAACGTCTGACTCCTTTTCCTCGTTTTCGGTGAACCATCGTATCATCCAGTATTTGTTGTTTGGAGCATCCCATTCCCAAGTTCCATGAGACACAAAGACATCTGTTGGCATTTCGGAGCTAAGTGGAGGAAAGTAGGCGCTAGGCACATATATCTCTGTAGGACCCTGCGTTTGATCGTCAGAAGGACGGAAAGTAAAGTCGAACGCTGCTCGTGCTTTGTATGTGGGTGAAGTAAATTGAATAGAAATAGGAACACCGGCGATTTTGTGTGGATGAGGTCGAAGCAAGGAAATGATATATCGAGCATTATCTTCTTCTTCTTCTTCTGTAAGTCCACATTTATCCAATGGTTCTTGGAACAGAGTATCCGAGTCCTTTGTTGCTACATCCGGCAGAGCACGATCTGTGCTGCCTACACGCTTGGCTGTAGTGCTTTGCCAAATACTCAAATCTTCACCGTTCCAAAGATCGCCCCAGGTTGGATGATTGTCTGGCAGATAGGTCCACAGTGCATAGCTGACAAGATTGTTTTCAGCTGCATTGATACTGGCGTCCATGGCCTTATTTTGTGGAGAATCTGGGCTGGAAATACCGCCAACTGATTTGACCTTTGTCCTCGAGACGAAAAACGACATGATCCAACTCCATACTCGATACATCATTGATGGTTTAGCATTCTCCATGTCATAGGGTATACCGATTTCGCCAAGGATAAATGGGTAGTCCCCGATCCTTTGTATGCCTTCGGTCTTCAACGTCTCTATCTGATCTACAAAGCATCGACGTATAGCCTTTTCACCGATACGCAATGCCCTTAGAAACCGTAAAGGACCTGTACCGTATTTGCCACGCTTCAAATTGATGTAGTCGACGTTGTAGTTGCACCATTGTTTCTTGACTAGCGTCAAGCCGTCGTACCAATGCGGTGCATAAGCAAGCTTTTTCAGTGATGGAGGAATCGTGGGAGGTGCTTCCAGGATGGGTGGCTGGAGAAATAGGATAGTGTGGGGACTGATCTCCAAGATGGCTGACGCATAAAGCATCATAAAGTTGAGCCAGTGCTGGTTAAAATCGGCGGGCTCGCCAGTCTTGGGATCAAAGGCAAAATAGTCAGGTCGATTGACAGATTTGGAAGCAATGTCGTATACGCCATGTGCCGCCCAGATACATCCTGCTGACCAATCTTCTGCACGTTTCCAGCCGAAAATCTCGTCTGCCGCGGCACGATCTGCATCAGAGAGCCAGGCACGCGCTTCACCGGGGTCTACGCGGATAACCTTTTCCTTGTGAGGACCATTCCAAGCAAAGACCCAGTTATCCACATCCTGAGGCACTCCCGATCCCAGCAGCATGCCTTGCAGGGCAGTAGGTGTTAATCCCTTTTTGAAATCAACGTCGTCGTCCCGTAGCTTTGTGATATTCTTCAACCCAATGTATCCTTGGCCTGGCTCGTTCATTGTATCATAACCGATTACAACGCTTCCTCCCAAGCCGTTCGATTCGATGGCTTTAGCTAATCTTGCAAATGCACGGACATAGTGGTTCTGCAAGTAATCTTGGACATGCATGCCGTTGACTATGCATTTTGGTGCATATGTTTTGCCAGCAAAGAACATGGTGAACATGGTCGCTGCTGCTAGCTTTTGGTGGTTCGTGTGCCATATCATCTTTGGAAACCGTTCTGGTTCCGGGTATACATTGTGCACGATAGCTGCTTGGGTCGCGGAAAATTGGGCCGGATCAAGTCCAACGAGTGTATGAGTCCATCCCGGATGACCGGAGCCTCCACAATGACGAGACCACTACATAGATGGTATACACAAATGCAACACAAAACAGAATTAATACGGTCATTCGCATGAACCAAGAAAATCCCGAATTCTAGTGCTTTTTTTTCTCACCGTATCTTGATGAGGATCAATAAAGACTTTGATGCCATGGTTTCTGCATTTCTCGAGTACTGCAATTACATAGTCGATGTATTCGTCGTCGTATATACCCCTAATATAAGAATAAAATGAGCATATCCTCCGTTGTCAATCTGTGTGTTGTTTTTTATGCAGACGCACGGGCCCTCATGTTCAATTGCTTCCCAAGTGACAATATATCGTAGCAAGTTGAAGCCATAGTCGACCAAGCGTCCCAAATGCTCATCGGCGTCCTCGATCGGAAATGGTCGTCCAACGAAATTGACCTTGCGATCGTAGTCAACCCAGAATCCTCGAGGTTCGTGAGAAGGAATGCCAACAGGCAGTTTTGTGCCGCCGCTTAGGTTGACTCCTCGAAAGAGAACGACTCGGTTGGTGTCAGGCTCAATAAACCAAGGGCCGTCAACGTTCATTGTGGAGTAAAAAGGAGGAAGAAAAGCGTTCAAGTCTTGAAAGCAAGGGACCAATTTTGGAAAGTTCACTGGCAATGCAGCTGCCGGAAATGAACGCAGACGGATGGAGGGGATTCATTTTTTCATTGACGTCTTGCATCCCGCAATCGAGCATACTTTTCCTGCATTGGGTAACCAGCCAAAGTCATTGATAATACAGAAATGATGTGGCTCACCAAGATCGAGCTTAAACTCTTGTAGTTGCTCAATAACGCGATAGATGCTAGCAGCTTATCCTGAGTCCGTCTGGATGCTGCATGGCTCTCCTGCGGTGCAAGTAGAGCATATGACCAAATCGAAGAACAAACTTGCATAGCTGTTAAAACTCGCTGGTTTATTAATGCCTGCACTTGTTACTACACTAGCTTATTTCAGCTCTTGACATGACAGGAGACTTGAATATTGGCCGCAAAACCAAAAACAGCAAGGTTGATTATCGGGGGCGCTGAACATGCAGGGAACCATATGAGCAAACACATTTTCTTATAATAATATATGATAAACGTCATTATATATTAAGTATATGATATCTGAAAAGAATTATCTGATCCCATCTACTACTTTGGATGATTTTCAGGTACAATGCTCTTGGCCATCAGTTTTTCTTTTGGCATCATCAAAAATTTGCTTTAGGTGATCATGTGAGGCGATGCTGGTTTTTGACAAACTTGATCCAGGGGCAAATGGACATTCCGGTTCCCCATTCCGTAAATCACGTTGATCACTGCAGAAAAGAATTGATATCATCGATGCAAGCTGATAAAACCCACTAGAAGTCATTTCTTTATCTTTTCACACTTGCGTGACATAGTAGATATAAAAAAGCCATCTTTGCCACTGTTTATTGACAACAAATACAATGAGCATTCTGTTGGAAGTGACAACAAGCAAGGATGGAAGATGGTTTGTACGGGTAGGAGTTATTAGAAGAGGGTCATTTACATTGTAATTACAGTCGAATAAGGGAAATCAAGGGACGAGAAAGAAAAAAGAAAAGAAAAGAAAAGAGGTAAACATATACATCAGCAGACGACGATCAGTTGTTTTTCGTCAACATTGTTAGGAGCGAGATCCATCCCAAAAGACAGTGATCTCTCCATCCCCAATGGAAGAATGAGAGCTTTCTGCCTGACTATTCCAGCTTTCCTGTCGTAACCGCCGTGCTGACCGGTCATCCGACGTTGAAGGATTAGATATCAACGAGTCGTGCGGTGCTTTGGGTTCTGAAATGACTGTTCGAACGGATGCCTTGCGGGTCACGCCACCTTCCTTCTTGGTGACAGTGTTGATCCGTACCATGACAGGTTTGGCGTACATGATCTGAGCAGCAGCCGCTTCACGCTCTTCAGGTGACCGTGCCGAACGAAGAGACGTTGATCTGGCAAGTCCAACGCCATTTTGCCCTTTCTTTACAGATACAGCACGTCGAAGCTGGACTGGCCCCTCCTCGTTGTCGTCATCAAAGTTGTCACTAAGTCGTCGGCCCCGCATCCGGTCATACTTGCCGACCCGTACAGATGATGCTCGATACAAACTGGTCGCGTTGTTGCTATTACCTAGTTATATTGCCCGGCACTATATTCAGCGATCTGCGGATAGATGTACTTTGAGGTGATGTAGGTGTTACGGGAGTAGGAGGCGAAGTGGTAAGGCGAGGAATCTGCAATGACGACTGGCCAAGCAAGACAGGTGAATACGGATTACTCTATATTGGCAACAAATACGGTTGTTACATGAGTAACGACCCACCCCCTGAAAGGAAGAGCCTCTTGGCCCTTTCCCGAAAGAAACCCCTTACCTGTGTCCAGCCAGTTTCCATAGGCAACGCTGCAGCGGGAGGCGGTGACAATGGTGTGGCCGGCATAGCCACATTTTCTTCTTTATTTGATGATTCCTGGGTCTGTCGTTTTCGCCGTTTACGATATACGAAACCGGCAACAGTCAAAACAACCAGAGCTGCGGCAACCAGGCCGGTTGTCAAGCCGGCTATTAATCCCACATGCTGTCCGGAACCAGAGTTGTTGCTGTTGCTGCTTGTGTTTGCTGCTGAAGTGATACCCAACGCTGACAGACTGACGCACTGGGATAGAGGACACTGTCCGCACTCTGTCATGACATTCAAGATGCATCTTTCTGAAGACGAACAGGCTGGTGTACACTCGGCTTTGCAGTTGCCGGGCCGACAACTGTTGTTGCTATCGTAACCTCGCCGCCGGAAACGCGTTCTTGGGCCTATTATATTTGTAAGCTACTAACACTTGCCCCTTGTTTCTTGAAACTATATACCGTCCGGAAGTGACATTTGTCTCGTGAAGAAAGATCAGGACCAAGCACCGGGTTTTTTCACTCTCTTCCCAGGTCATGGTGCCTGCCCAAGGCGACGGAGTTAATGATTGCTATTTTTGCCATTTGATCCAAACGGCCTTCATTGTTTACAGCGAGCAGAAAGGTAGTAGTTGCGGCAAACTTGATTATCTCAGGAAGCTGTGGACGAAGGTAGCAAGTAGCGGAAGAGATGCAAATATGCGTAGCATCGGAAACGGCATTGTTGCCTATATCTCATAAAAAAGCAATTATTACTTGGCGTATTCGCACATTCGGGCAATAGACGGGCGCTCCCGAAACAAAGATTTAGCGAAATGATTTTGAAACAAGCGAAGAATTTAACCAATAACTACCGAAAGATCGCCGAGCGCTGTTGCGCAGTTCCAGGGACAAAAAGGTCTACTGAAAGCTGCGAG
>KK100019.1:2605-25709 GCA_000611695.1 Rhizomucor miehei CAU432
CTTGCATAAAAGCACGCAAAACATCTAGATGGGTCTTTCCATATTTGTGAGTTACAAACCAAATATGCAACTAGATACCTAACCTTTGATGGAACCTGAACATCCTGATCGTTGCATTTCACGTCAAATAGTCGTGATAAGCTCGATGCGAAACTTTATAATTGTAATAGGCGCCTATGTTCCATCGGCGAAGGAGCTGTTCATTGCGAAGTATGCGTAAGACATCTGTTATGAATTCCTCCATTATTACCGCTTGTTGTTTTCTTGTCCATGTCTCTCCTCGTTCTCCATTTTCTGGATCACCTTACGTTTATCCAGCGGAAATCTCATTGGAGCATATTATAATGATTGGAAGATCTGCCATCGTTGATATTTCATATATGAAGAGCAAATTTCGGATAGAAAGAAAGAAAAGAAAATGGCATTATTATGCAACGTTTTCAAATGTCACTTGTTTCCACTACTTTCCTAGCCACTTCCCATTTTTGAGTTTCAGGATATTTCTATTATATTATAGACAGAAGATAGATACTATTTCCACGCGTTCTTAGGAGATAAAGACCTTCTTCAAGTCCGAGAGTTCGTACGTTTCGTTAGTCTTTGGACAAGTGATGATGCCATCATGGTTTGCCGCCATTTCTTGGAGGGCCTGCATTCGAAATGCATAAGATATCCCTGTAGCAATGATATCCAAGTCAAATTTCTTCCCAACGCCTACCTCCAAGCTATACACTTGACCGTTCGGCAAAAGCATGGGTGGATTATCTTCATTCATAATTTTACCGCTAATCCGGCAAACTATGGTAGAGTTTACGTGGTGACTCAGAGGCAGATCTTCTGCCAGTTTTCCTAGGGTATCTGTGTCGCACACAGGACAGTGCACGTTGCGATTGCCGGGCTGATAGCACTGAGGTGTCTTTAATGCAGACAAGCCCGCTTGAAGCGTGATTGCAAGTAGAGGATGTGATGTTAGGGAGCAAAGCTTGTAATTATCGGCGCGAAACTGTGCAATGAGCTCATCCCAGCGTCGCGGATCGTATAAATCCTATTCCTTTCATTTAGTTTTCCTTCTCGTAAACACTCATCCAAAACATTATCTACCTTGTATGGTTGGCACTTTGTGTCGCTTTTGAAGGCGAGAAGTGCCATTGCCTCTTGGATCCTTTTAAACTCTGTAGATTGCCAAGGCGATAGATACTTCTGCGCATATTGAATGGCGTCTAATCCTTTCCCTGCCCTTGCGAGTTCTATGTATTCTTGAAGCCTTAGATTGAATTCCAAGGTGCTCTGCAGAGACGAATCGAAACTTTTGGTGAGATTCCTGGTTCTTGCTATAAAAAATGGTCAACATTCTTACATTCTGTTTCTTTAAAGATGATCTGTTTTCTGAGCACCAGTGCAAGCATTCTTTGCAGCTGTGATTTCTCAATGCTTCCTCTACTTTTTCGGACTGTGCAAAGAGCTGGACATCCACCATATCCTGTTCAAAATTATATCAGCGAGATGCAAAAATCGAATCAAGCAATATATGCAGTTATCCTACCTCTACGCCATTCTCTGCCGCCACTCTCCGTGCTGTTTCTGTTAAACCTTCGCGTAGAAGATAATCCACGATCACTCGGTTCAGCCGCACTTTACTCCAATGCTGAAATTCGGGAGCTTTCACTGACGTAACGTGCGATACCTCATTCAAATGTGATATACGCGCTGTTAACCTTTTGGTATGATATGCTTCCTCATTCCAGTATTTTTGGAGCTGCAGGAATTAGGTCAATACTCAACGGCCAATTGACTTCCAAGCATTCTGGGTGCTCTCTCACCTTGCGCTTTGTGGATTCCAATTGTTCCAGCAACTGATCCATAGTCTCTGCTGCCTGTGCCGGCGTCACTTCGTTGCGTGCCGCAGCAGAGCTGCATCGGTTTATTGCATCCAAAATATTGCCGATTTGGACTTCAAGATGTTTGTTGGAATACTTGACAGACTTCCGTAATTGTTCATAGGGAACCTGGACGCAACATTGAGTACAAGTTCCTCTTCACAGAGCCCAGTCATTCCAAATGCTGTGCTCAGAACACAAAAGGCGTACTTTTACGAGTGGTTGTTCAAGGTCAATGAGTTGTTCACCTTTAATGTGGTTCATGCAGGAAAGTTTCAAAGGCTCCGTGCACCGGCGCCGCTGAATCCAAGTTTGCGGACATGTCGTTAGCATGAAATAACCCGTTTCCCAAAATTCGCAGTAGGATTGATATCTTCTCCCTTTCATCAATGAAACATGTAATTAATGTATGACTATAGTACAAGTTCATGTTATTATCGTTGTCCTGCAAAGTTTGCAGTATCGGTGGGCCTATGATCGCTGATACCAAGCTGAGCAAGCATGCGGTCGCTGCGACAACGAGGTATAAGTAATGAAGCACATAGCAGCTGTACTCGTTTCGCCTACGCACCTTCCATCATCAGCCAAGATATTCAAAAAGGTATTTTGAACTCGTGCCTTGTATTGGTCAAACTGTCGTTGCAATTCGATATTCTTTTCCTGAGCAGCCTGCAGCGCCTTAAGCAAATGCCGTTCCAAATCAGTTGATGGCTTTATACTCGATAAATCAACTATAAACGACTTCGTTAGCAGCGTAAACTGGCACTGTACCAAAATAAAACCTCGTACAATTAGATTTAGCAACTTCATTCTCTTCCTCAGCCTCGGTATCATCTGCAATTTCAAGTTCCTCGAATGCTATAACATATATGCAATTAACATCCCGCATATCCTCCCAATGCATAAAATGGTTCTCTACATACCAAAAAGCAAAGCATCGTCTTCCATTACTGGTTGTAAAAGATCATCATCATTCCAGAAATCCTCTTCCCCAGTCAAGACAAATTCCTTTGTACTTGCGAGATCCGGTCTCGATTGTACCTACTCGAATTGATTAAATTACAGCTTACAAACTTTTCATCAAACAATAATAACCATACTTGTTTACGGATATAATTGATCATTCTTATGCACTTGTAAAAATCCAAATCTAAAGCGAGAAACATGTCAGTAGGATTTCCATTGACAGACCATCGACATAACCTTACTTAGTGACCGCTTGACAGCTAAGAAATCAAATCCATGGGCGTCTTTGCAGTGCGCGAAAGCGTCCTCGGGCATTTCAAAAGTCTGCTCACAGAACAAGCACTTGGGGTCTACGTCGTACTTGTCCTCTCTCTCCCAATCGTCCCAGTCTTCTTCCTCTGCAAAAGAAAACGAACGTGAGTGGTTTTACAGTTGCTATGCTACATTTGCTGTTCTACCTTTGGGATCGATTTCGGAAGCTGTGTATTCTGAAGGGACGTAGCCTGTACGAGATGTCCGAATGACACCCTGCCAGTCTTCCACATTGACGTTTTCTGCCATATTGTAAAAAGGATGCAGAGCTTTCGTCTCTGCTACTGCATGAAATTTTGGCCTGGAGACAAAAGCCACCTCCAACATTCACAAAAAGATTACCATAAAGCAGAGGTAGAGATAATGATGTACTCGTCTACTTGGACATTTAATTACAAGCATGAATTATGAGCAATGATAAGGATATAACAATGCTAGAATGAGGCTATCGGGATGTGTTGTTTCCGGGGACACTTTTAGAGGTATTCGATGACAGGTTGTGTGCCTGCAAATTCCGAAGCCTTGAATTCAATAATGCTTCTTTGGCTTCCTTCAGAGTTGTTACAAAGTCGGATTCCTTTACGGATAATAGACTGTTGTTGAGTGTAAATTCCAAGTCTTTCGGATCGTTTGTCTTGACCGTCGTCTTTCGTTCGAACATTCTGCGTGCCAGGGCTTTGGCATTCGGCGTGTTGCAAACTTTGTTTTTAAGCGATTGATAATTGTAAATCATTCTTTTGAACCCATTGCGCTCTTCGCCCATCAGTGCAGCTTGGAGCTAAATATGCAGACATTGTGAGTTCCAAACCGGCAGCAGCGGTGTGGGTAGGATTACTTACAGCATCACACTCCATTCTCTTTCTTTTGATACCACGAATTCCTTCCAACAATCTGAATTGACAATGAGTATATTTCTTCTGGATCTTTAGAATAAAAAGTTGCATCAAACCTACCGAGATTTATCTGCCAGTTCTTCGACTTCTTTGTAGTTACTAGGCAACAACGTCGTACGTGCAACTATCGTGAAAGCACCTTCCGTTCTCAATCCGTTAAAGATAATGGAGACTTTTACGAGTTCGGTGTGTTTTGATTCGAGACATTTCGTATCGTACTCGCACAAGGCAGCGAACATTTCTAGGATTATAACAATAATGTCATTTTCAGCAGGGGACTTATCATTGACTGCAAATCGAATACCGCTTACCTTGCGTTACTCGTATTGATGCAAGTGGCCAGCCTGTCGGTTGAGTCTTGTACATCAAATAGAGAGCATAGATGGTGCCGATCTTTTTAGCCTTGATGTTGGATCGAAAGTGGTCTGAGGATGCGAGTTAGCGCTCGAAACGATTCCGTACACCTGTGCTTCCTCCATACCTAAAATATGGTCGTATATGGCTTGCATGAACCCTGGCCGGCTTTCAGCATCAAGGCACGCATAGTGGATATGCGCAAAGTTGAGTTTTCTCCAAACGCGTAAAAAGCTGTTGAAATCGTGCGTTTCTTGCTGCAATGTAAGCGTAAGTCTACAGTTTGACATCGCACTATGAATACGAGATTACCTCGAGAAATATCGTAAGCAATAGCCCCACGTCTCGTTCAATAGCAGCTGTCTGAATGCCCTCTTTTGAATTGTTGATTCGAACTACATCGGTAAAGTGCAGTAGACTTGAGGTGGGCTTTGGTTGCATTTTTTGGAAACCAAGCCTGAGTTCAATGCAGACAAAAAATGGCGGTACAAAGTTGTGGGATCTTGTTCGCTCCACCTCCAACGATACAATATTCGACGGAGGAGCAGAAGACATGACATTGTTTTAAAATAAAGTATTCATGTTTTTAAGTGGAGTACATTTAATACTATGATTACTATCTAGAGATGACACCTCTTTGAAGTTTAGGACCATCCGTGATGGTAGTAGTGTCAAGATATTGAGCATTTTTAATCCACTAATCTTCTTTCCAGCGGCACTGCGCAAGACTTCTAAGGGATGCTTCTGTAGCGCGTAAAGAAGGAAAAAGTCTGTGCGATGTCTCAAGAAAAAGACATCAGAACCCGTGAACAAACAACTTGCTCACATGACGTTCGTTCTTCTCTTTTTTTAGAGTTTTCGACCGGTCGCGCCATTACCCTCGTTCTTTTTATTTTCTTCTTCATCTATCACTTGCTTTTAGCTTTTCATCATGTTTAGGACGATCAATAGGCATATTGATTATTCTCTGGAGGTACAGAATCTTTGTAATTTTGCGCCTCTATTCGAGAACACTTTGCTCACGTTCGATTATCAATAAGAGAGTAGAGCACGCCGATCTTGACAAGATGGTCCTCGCAGACTTGATACAGTACTGTCAAGAAAGAGGGATATCTACCGAAGGCTCAAAGACGGATTTGATCAATGCCTTGATGTTCTGGGTAACTATCAAAGCAATGGATAAATGGATATTGAATCTGATCACATATTGACACCAACAAATGTATATAGAAACTCAATACCAAACCTATCCCGGCGCCGTCAACGCCGCAGCTATTCACACCCGAGCTTGATCTTCCTACGCTTTCGTTGACTGCGGAACAGCAACGTATCGAAGAACTGAACTCTCGTGGATTCTCGGAGCTGTTCCTCGACGACGATCTCAAGTTTGACATTCCATACAACGATCTAGAGATTGGCGCCAAACTCGGCAGTGGAGGGTTTAAAGATTGCTATGCAGGTTAGTGGAATAACTCTGTAGATGAAGAAGAGATTGTGTCACATTGTAGTTAACACTTGTTCCGATCATGTAGGTGTTTACAAAGGGGCAAGTTTAAAAATGGGAAAGAGATGGTTACAGGAAACCCGTAAAAGAGTCTGATAGTTGAGAACAGGAACCAGTGGCAATCGGTGAGCTGCGCATTGCCCAGTTTAGCGAAGTCGATCTCGAGGACATGAAGCACGAGATCAAAGTGCTAAAGTAAGTGGCTTTCTCTGGGATGCTTCCGTATGCATCTTGCATGTGACATGCGTATATATAAAAAATAATAGGCAGCTTCGACATGAAAACGTGATACGATTTATTGGAGTGTGCACAAACCCGAGACATCTATGCATCATCACCGAGCTCTGCACAAAAGGAGATCTATTTGATGTCATACGGCGATACCAGAAACCGAGTTTTCCGCAACAGGTAAAAGAGAAGGAGCAATAGCAAACAAGATCACACGGTCCTTCTGTAAACATTCGGATGACATTACCAAATAGGTCAGGTACATGCACGATATAGCTTTCGGTGTATCCTATCTACATGGACGAAGGTTGGTAAAAAAAATGGGTATAGACCGTATGCATTCCACTGTAGCAACATGCTCACTAGTAAGCTACATTTGAAGGCCATCTATCATTCACAGGGTATGTACACGACTATCGGCAAAAAGGTCTCGAGGTAGACTAAATCGGCGCCCTTGTACTCACTACTTCCCCTTGAATGTAGGATCTGAAATCTATGAATATCTTGGTATGCAACGGTAGTGACATATAATGGCATATCTCAAATGTTCCCCCCTCAATTCGCCAACTATGATTGAACATATAGATTTCCGCCGATGACAGGGCTAAAGTGAACGATTTTGGATTGGCTCGCATCCGACCCAAGGCGAGCGCACTCATGCATACTCAATGCGGCACACCAAATTGGCAAGGCAAGTGCGGGTCTACATAGCACAGAAAAATAAAGTAAGTGTCCAGGTGATGACAAATACATACCTTTAGCACCTGAATTCTGGTCATCCAATCCAAGCTATACAGAAAAGGTAAAGGAAGCAAAAAGGAAAAAGAGAAAGAAAATACTAATATGGTATCTTGTCAACTCATGGCACGATTCAATAGGTCGATGTAAGGCAACATGTTTACAAGGACAAATTGGCATCGCAACAGTGATACTAGCTAGGACTTGTTAGGTGTATGCGTGCGGCCTAATCTTTTGGGAAATCCTGACATGGGGTGAATACGGATACCCTTACCAGGACCTGAATGTCCATGCAATTTATACACTTGTCAGAGACAAGGATGAACGTCCACCACTCTCAAAGCTTGTCAATCTCTACCCGCGCAGATTACTTCTTTTAATCACAGAAATGTGGAGCGGAGATCCTTCAAAAGTAAGGGCAAAGGCTTAAAAACCATGCTTTTTTTATTATTATCTGGGCCTCCGTTCCGTTGTCTCATGATCGTTGACATAGAGACCGTCCATGAATCAAGTTGTCGATCAATTATCCATTTACTTGGATTGAAGAAAGAAGAAACAAGAAAAAAGTAATAAAAAGCTTTCCTTCGATTCTCTTAGCGTTTTGATCGAGGTGGGCTAGGGCTACGGCTGTAGCTTGGGCTACGTCTGCGGCGAGGAGGCGGAGAGCGGCTGTAGCTAGGGCTTCGCGAGTAGCTTCGGCTTCTGGAATAACTAGGACTGCGAGAATAGCTTCGACCGCGCGAGTAGCTACGGCTTCGAGAGTAGCTTCGTCCGCGTGAGTAGCTACGTCCACGGCTAGGGGATCGACTGCGAGAATACGAAGAATAACGACGACCGCGTCGTGGCGGTGGAGTTCGAGATCTCGAGCGTCTGCCACCATAGTATCTGTCGCCACCGTAGCGTCGAGGTGGAAGAGGCCGAGGAGGAGGACCCCGTGGTCCCGGACCGCGTCTGTAACGTGAAGGCGAGTATGATGCTAAAACTTAAAATTAGTATTCGACATGACAAGCACCAGAGAAAAGAACTATTTATGCTTACATCGGCGTCGTGGGGGTGGTGAAGGGGATCTTCGGCGAGAAATTACCACATCTAATCGTTTGCCATCGAGTTGACCCTTTTTTGATCATAATGCGTGTTAGACAAGCATATCCATGCGCGTATTTCAAAGTTATTATTTAACTAACCCCATCCATGTAGCTAATTGCTTTCTCCATGTCCTCCTTATTTTCGTATTCAACGTAAGCTTTGCCGCGATTCGTGTCCACTGCATATCGTTAAAAACAGGTAAGAAAAAAAACCTCGTAGAGATAGTAGTTTGACGATTTCCAGTACGTACATCGCATGTTGAATGGAAAGTCAATTTCGCGTATAGTTCCAAACTGCGAGAAAATTTCACGAATATGTTCCTCTGTAACGTTTCGAGTCAGGTTGGTGACTAGAATGATATGCCCGTCAGGCAAAAGGGATTTGCGTGGCGAACGCCCACGAGGAGAGGGACTGCGTACCGGCGAACGCGATCGGCTATACGAAGACGATCGACGTCTGCGGCGTGGTGACGATGGCGACCTACTGTAGCGCGAGGCCCTACCCAATGTTAATACAACGCTACAGGCAGCGACTACATCAATACTTACATTAGAAACGTGCGGAAAAAGATGAATGTGGCGATGGACCCGCGATCAAGCGCCAGCAGCGCCAGCAGCGGGGAAGTCACACGATCTCTCCGATCCCTAATTTAGGCGAACCGCCGTTCGCCTCTCCCTGTTTCTGCAGTCTTTCAATTGAATCAGTCAAGAGTAAGTGCTCATCCATCCATCGGTGCATCCATCGTATTTGATGCTCATCGCATGCTATAAATAGTGAGAGATAAATGGAGAAAGAAACGCCAGAGACGCCTCAAAGCCAAGAGAAGAAAGATGAGAGCCAGAAGCAAATAAACGCTCAACCTCTCGAATGAGCAACAATGACGCGGCGAACGACACACTTTGTGAATAATGCAACTAGTTCTGTTTGTCTCCTGTACATTTGTTGCTTTTGAAAACTAAAAAAAAGGTGTCTTTATTATTCAATGTTCAGAAGTTGAGAAGGGTATGCCATTTTGTATTGTAGTGGTAATAGGAGAATGCAGTGTTATTATATGAACAATTACAGGCTAACGCGCCTGACCATCTGTGAAGGGTGTTAGACCCTTGCTTTTCTTGATGTATACGCGTAAAAAATTTCCCCTTACCTCTTTGGCCCACCGTGCCACATCCTTTGTATTCTGACCATAATGTCGGTTGGATTTTACTTCGCGTATGATTTGTGAAACCCAAGTTGCTGATAATGGCATTTTCATATCTTCAGGGAAGGTTTCTGCCAGGTCGCTGTGTGGTTTCCCTTTTTAATGCAATGCCCAAACGCAGTGTTCGTTGCTTTGCCACTTACCCGAGTAATCCAACGAGTGCTCTGTCCAATGATTCTGGTCGATGTGGTGCGCGAGTAGTGGTAGATAGGAAGTTTACCATAGATGAGAGATACGGTACAAGTTTTGAGACTTAATAAATGTTACTACGCTGCTAAACGACAAGTGCTTGTTTGACGATCTTACCGTTTTGGGACCCCCGCAGGCCTTGCACTATTCCTACATATGCTTCAATGACACTTTCATACAGACTATTTACATAATCGATCATTTCAATGTTGTTTACGTCGGCCTGCATAGAACCTGCTTGCTTCAGGACCATGGTGACGACTTCAAGGTAGGGTAAGAACTGGTCGCCGATAGCGAGAGCAATGTCACCAAAAACAGACAAGATGGCTGGTTTGACGGAGCGATGGAGAACAGTGCTTTGAAGGTCGGCCACCAAGAGTTGCATAAAAGTCGGACAGTATTGGGCGATCTGAGCACCCAGTGCTCTGGATAAGTCGCCAATGAGCCCAACGGCTACCAGGCACAGCTGGTAGTCTTGGAGATTTTGCAGTGCATTGTTGATGTGTGGGACGAATGATTCTGCGTATTGTAAAAATTCCGTTTCGAGTGCGCTGATGAGGGCACCAACGACAAGAAACGCATCTTCTGCGACGCCCGTTTGCTTTGAGCTGAGCAGCTGTGTAGCCACAATCATGATACTATCAGCAAGCGATATAATTTCTTGACCTTGTCTTCGGATGCAGCACTGCAAAGTATCATCTGATTAGTATCTTAGTCCTTGGAGACTTGAAAAAGAAACTCCTTACCGCCAGCAAACCGAGTAGATTTGACTCAAGTTCTGCAAGTTCAATCCTGTCGTCACCGCCAACAAGCTCTTTCTGCATACACCCAACTTTTTAGTATCCCATCGAAGCTCTTTATGCCATATAATCACACTGACCTCTTTTATGAGGCAAGCATCCAGTTTCTCAAGAGTCGTATTCGTTGCCCACTGTACATTATATACACAGTCCTAAGAGAGGTAACAGCATAGAAGAGTTAAGATATGGATTAATTGATAATCTTTTTTCGTACGTACATTGGCAGCATGCTGAACGACGGATCCAGCAGCCTCATACGCTGAAGTTCGGTTGCTTGGGTTGTTCGACGAATTCTCGGCGACATCAAAGAGAGTCTTTAGTAATTTATCCACATGCGAAGAGAGAGGGTTCGTAGGCGCTCCTGCACCCAAGGCAGAGCCAAACTGTTCTGTTAGGTTGATTATTGACTAAACGACACTTTTAAAGTTAGTGGTGTCGATTCCGAAAAGAGAAGAAAATAAATCAGGATGCACTTACCCAGCAACAATTATTAATGATTCGCGGATTATCGTTCAGACCAGCAATAAGCGCAGTTATCAGATCTTTCAAATGGTACTTTGGTTTGATGCATTGTGGCAGCAGTTCACATATACGTCCCAAAGTCCACGCAACAGTGTCTTTAACCAGAACCACTGGATCCCGCATCATCTTTATAATGATTGGCAACGCCTTGGAAAAAGCCAACGTGAATAAGATGCAGACAAAATAAGCAGAGTTGATACTTACTTGATCGACGAGAGGAGCCAAAACAGCGTCTTCTGGGCCATACAATATTGAGCCGAAAGCCATCACAGCTGCTTCCCGTGCTCTCCAATCGTTACTCTGCAAATTGTTTTCGACAAAAGGCACAATGAGTCCGATAACAAGGTTTCCTGTGCACTGTGCAAACAACGAAAGGCAGGTTGCTGCAGCCATTGATACGTTCCAATCGTCTTCGTCTTGATCCTCGTCTTGCTTGTTCATTAGCCATAAGATAACAGGTATCACATCCGCGAGAGCCAGCTCGGCGAATTGAAATGTTATTTGATCTGGCTGGATACCACTCATTGCAGCCTAAATAGAACGTTAGCGACCACTCATCTGTTTTTGGCGCCTTGAATACTTTACATCAAGAATTGTTTCCTTGATCTCAATTTCCTCCTCACACACAGTCGACCAAAACTCTATGGCTTGCATGGAGACCTTCTCTTCATTGCTATTCATGCTTGTGATCGTCAGCTAAGAATTAAAAAAAAATTGTTAACATTTGGTCGAGTCCTCGGTGACACTGAAGCTTCTTACGGGGAATAATGCGCGATCCATATACAATTTCATTTTATCATAGTAAAGCTGCATTACTCGTACAAGACATTCGAGCGCTGCAGCTTGGACCTCTGGAGAAGTATGCTGACACGATTCACATAATAGCTGCATAACATAATTTCTTTGGCCCTATTGAATCTCGCGGTTACCATAGAAACTCCACTATTCTTCACAGCAAAGCATAGACTCACCTCTGACTCAAAATTCGGCTTGATATATTCCAATGCACTTGTCAACGCATTCAAGGCAGCAACTTTCACTTCGGCACTGTTGCTAGATTGTAAATATGTGGTTGATATTTCCCTCCGCAACTTGTATACATGCCTCGATGCTGATTTCTGTGCCACTTCCACCACTGCTTTCAGCAGCTCTCCTATGTACTGTGCGAGACTTGCAGGATTCTTGATTTGTTTCTCTTAGCAACCGAATTTAATTTGCAATCATTAATTTCTCTTGCCAACTTACACCGCCCTCGCATAAATAACGAATCGTCCGCATTGCAGCCTGCTGTATGACTGGATCGCCGCTTTCTGCACTTTTAACGAGGAAGGGAATGATATCCACGCCGTGTCCTAGTGGTAACTCTATGTGCGCAATTGCAGCCAACACCTAAGACCATGCTAAGTTTCGTTTTTGTATGAATCGCGCATTAACTTGCATACCTGGGCCGCCGTGTTGGCTACCGCTGGTCTCGGTAGTATCAGCCCTGCCAAGGCCTTTTTTTTACATTAAATAACTAATCATGGCCTCTTAACCATCTTGATCTTGTTCCTTACTCCGTGTTTTATTATCTCTCGAATACCATGCTCGATCCACATCCACCGCGATATCTGCTCTTCAGTCGGCGTAAAGTCCTGCAGCATTTGTAAGCCTACTTCCACGTAGCAATCATTATCAGGTCATACACTGGATGTAAGAGAATTCTTCAAGCATAAACCGGCTGCCATAGCAATAGGTTCCTCAGCGTCGGCGCTCGCGAGCTGTTGACAAGTCAACAATGCAAACTGGGTCTGCATATTGAATGGATCAGCAAGCTGTTTTCCAATCGCGTCGTCCTTCTCTGATCACCTACATAGTCGTCGCGCGCTAACGCCTCCAGTTCCTTTGTTGCCTTGTCCCTGACATCGCGATCTGTCATTTATAAGCAACTATATTTGATGAACGATCGAGCTCGGGAATACCTGTCGAAAGTGTGTCTGCAAACAGCTGATCAATTTTTACAATGACTTCTGAACCCATTTGGATGGACGTGTAAGATTATCGAGAGAAGGAAGGGACCCGCAGCGTCAAAAAAGTACAGGAAAGCTCGCAGGAACAGTATTCAAACGCATTTTCGATACCCGAAATTATTGGGCTGCCAAACTGGCATGAAACGTTTATGTATGCATGGAGTAAAGAAAAATCAAAGTATAGGTACAGAAACTCGAGTATTATATATAACTTCATTCATAATGAGAGCGTTTATTATCCTGATGCCGTATGGAATACAGCTTCTTTACGACGAGTAGTGGCAAATATATGCCGAGATAACAGTGCGCTTGTGTTGTCGCGCGTTTGCTATGTTGCGTACCTATATCGTGACTCCAGGTCGCAAACATGTAAAAGCCTGGATATAAGTGATCCCTTTCGAAGCTCAGTAAAATAGAGTAAACTTTCCGAGAAAATACGCGCAACACGTTCTTCAGTGTGCCCTGAAAAACGTGCTCTGTCGGCAAGTCACCCTGAAAAAGCGCGTGTAACCCGTTCGATCGCAGTACCAATTGCACCCTGCTTCCTTCGTTTTTTTTCTACGATGGGTGAATCCAGAACAGAACTCCTTGCCTGGCTTAATGATCTGTTGCAACTCAACTATACCAAGGTCGAGCAAGCCGGCACAGGTATGACGCACCGAGAATTCGCGAAAACAGCGTACATCTGTAAACTCATCTTCCTTGAACTCGCAGGCGCTGCATACTGTCAAATCATGGACTCCATCTATGGCAAGATCTCGCTTCGATCTGCTAGTACTAGTATTAACTGATATATTTAGGCGATGTCCATATGAACAAAGTCAAGTTTGATACCAAACAAGAATACGAGTACGTCAGTAACTACAAAGTACTCCAACATACCTTTACCAAGCACAAGTAAGTTGGTGACATCTTTTTGAGCCTTATATACATTTGCATTTCTCATGCTTTGTCTGTTTAGGATCGATAAGGTTTTTCTTTTCTTCTAGTATCGCATTGTGCCATGGAAAGATTTGACTGACATTGAACCAGGTCGTGCCTGTAGACAAGCTTTTAAAATGCAAGTTCCAGGACAATCTCGAGTTTATGCAATGGATCAAGCGTTTTTGGGACCAAAACTATCCTGGAGGAACGTACGATGCTGTGGCTCGACGCAAAGGAGGAGCCAAGTCAACGGGCACAACTCGATCTACTACTGGCAGTGTAGCGACCAGACGTGCAGCGGCGCCTGCAGCTGGTAAGCAGTTGCTTACAAACAAACACCTAGGAACGTTGCGTTCTAATCATGACTGGTATAATCAGCTCGTGCCACTAGCCGCACAGCGGGTTCTGGTCGCGTATCTTCTGGAAGTGCAAGTCAGAGCACCTTGGACAACCAGTCTGCTTCCATGATCATTGAACTCAACAAGCAAATCTCAGAGCTCAAGCTGACTGTAGATGGACTGGAAAAGGAGCGCGACTTTTATTTTGGCAAACTGCGTGATATCGAAATACTCGTTCAAGAAGAGCTCGATGTTCAGCAGCAAGAGAACATTGAGACGCCTATTCTCAAGGATATACAAAACATCCTGTACAGCACCGAAGAAGGTTTCGAGGTGCCGCCCGAGAATGAGGATATACCCGCCCATCACCACAATGATGAATATGACGATGAAACCTTTTAGGTTAGAAAAAAAGCACACATAGTAAAAGTTTCCATTAATGTTAGGCCATTGCCTGGACAAGACCGAACTGGCAAGCACGAGAGGGGAACCTTTTTACAATTTCCTCGAGCAACCAATTATCATCATCATCAACTAAGGGTCCATTAATTATATGACAATGTGCAAAGTGTATGCTGTTAAAGTGTGTGTTTAGAAGAGAAAGCAACATACAAGTTTCAGGTCAGGAGAGACAGAAAACGTGGGGGTGACAAATGAGAGTATCTAGTCTGAGCTGCTGCCAGAGTCATCCGAGTCAGAACCTGATGAGCTCTCTGATTCACTTTCGCTTGAAGAGTTGTCTGCGCCTTCACAGATAGAAGATATGTAAGAAGTTAAGGTACATTTTGAATATACAACACTCTATAACTTACCATTGAACTTTTGCAGCGCTCCTTCAAGCGCTTGCATCTTCCGATCAGCAGCTTGTTCAGAGTAGTGTTTTCTTCCTCCTTTTGCACCGGATTGCTTCCTTTGAGGGATAAGACTTTTGCCAGTAACAAATTCATGCAGTTGATGTAATGTGCGGCGGTCAAGGGAATCGATATCCAATACAATTTCTTCTTGTCCTTGGCCATCCAAATTAGGCATAGAGTTCTGAATAATGGTAACTACGGTGTTCAGTCGATCGCCTGTCAAGTTGTTGATGCGTTCACTCAGGTCCTTCTTCTGCTCAAAAGTGAACTCTGGTAATTCGTCTTCTCTGCTCTTGCTAGTGCGTCTTCGCTTGTCCGCAGCTGGTTTCTTATCTCTTGAACCAGACGGCCGGCTCCTTCCAGCTTTAGATGATCCCCGTTCGGCTCGCTTCCGTTTGCCGGATTTAATGGATTGTAATTTTTGTGTCAGAGTCGCTAATGAACGCTCCAGCTCTGCAATTCGATCCGCAGTATCTATATATAAGCAAAACGAAAAGCTTAGCAACACATGTGCTGCAAAGTATAACAGTAATACAACTTACAATCATCGTCAGACTCCACTTCATCGTCGTAATCATCCATCCTCCGTTTCTCGGGTTGAACAGGCTGCGGCTCTGGTTTCTGCTTCCACTTCTCATCAAATATACTCTCGAGCTCCTTTCCCATTTTGTAGACCGGCGTCACAGGGGGATTGTAGGTGTAACAGTTATTAAACATCAATCGAATATCGGCTTCAAATTCATCAGCGTTCTCATAATCGCCCTCATTCAGCTTTCGCTCGATAGTCGACATGTCCATGGGATGCTTGATTATAGATGGGTAGTCTGGAATATTAAGCGCGACAATGTCCACAGGTGCAAGGAATGGGTAATTGATGTTTCGATACTTGTTTTTGCGCAGTTCACGCAGGACTTGAGCACAAAACTTGAGTTGTGCATCGTTCTTGCGCGGGTTGCGTCGCTTTGTCATTGGCTCGGGATAGTCCTTTGAAGGGGGAGGGTGGATCTCGCGTTTTGGCCGGCCATCTTCGGAAATACGTCGATAGGCAGCAGGAGGTGTACCTCCTTTGCCCTTTTTCCGTCCAGATCTATCTTTGGTATCAGATGTCGAAGGACCTGGTGACGGCGGCTAACAAAGTTGATACACAAAAGGTCAGAGAGACGATCTAGTCTCCATTCTAAACGAAATCTTCTCACCTCCTTTGAGAGTGGCATTTGCCTCAGACTTTTCTCAAATGCAGATTCCACATTTTGACACAGCATGGAGATCATTGCTTCGGGACCATTGAACTTGTAGCAGTTGCTAAACACCAATCGTACATCTGCAATAAAATCCTCGACATTTTCGTATTCACAATTGTTCAATTTACGGTCGACAGTATTAAGATCCATCGGATACTTGATAATCTTGGGATAGTCAGGAACATTGAGCTTGACATAATCCACTGGGTTGAGAAAAGGAGCAGCGTCTCTGTGTTTTTTTAAGTTACGCATAATGGCAGCACTGTATTTCAGTTGGTCTCGAGTCATGTTGGTGTGGCCAGAGGGTATGGATGGAGCGGGAGAGGCGGTCCGTGATTTCTAGAATTCAAAAAGGAGTTTAATCATCTGCGTGCCGTCTCACATCATTTTTTTTCCTTGGTGCGTGCAGCCTACCTGTGATTTGACTTTCGCAGTTTGAGGTGATGCGGGTGTGATAGTTTCATTATTGATAGCGGTTGGTGTTCCATTAATAGGTGTAGAAACGGGTTCAGTTTTTGATGGTTCGGTACTGGTCATGGTTGAAGGTGTCTCAATGATTTTCTGTGGACTACAAAAAGAAGAAAAAAATACTGTTTAAGTACGCGCCTCTCACGCGTTTCCCACACGCCCCCGTCATCATCTGAGATTTATTTCGACTCCTCTTCAATTCGCAACCCACAGCACTCTTCCACACTTACTCCATCTCAGTTGACTCTGACGATATAACTTGGTGATCAATTCCGTTTGCCATGACGACAGGTAAGGTAAGCACAGGCAAGCAGGCAGGCGAGGTGTACACTACAGAATTGCAGTGAAACGATGAGCATTCAAGTCCATGACGATCCAGACGGAAAGTTGACAAAGGGGGTAAGTGACGAATGAAAAAAATTATTTTCGGCGACGCGAGTTCTCCAATCGAGTCATATGGCCGCTTCTTGTATTTACGCCCAGAAAAAAAGAGAAAGAGAAAGAAGTCGTTGTGTTATCGCCAAGCATGAATGCGTCAGGGTCGATGTTGAAATGGTTTCAGGCTGAACGTCACGTCGCCAAGTATTTTTTTCATATTTTCTAAAAGGGTGGGGATAAAAGAAAAGGGTAAAAAGCTTACCGTTTGTTTATTCCCGGAGGATGTTGGAGGCTTTGCGAAAAGTTTGAAAAAACAGGGTCAGTCGGCTATTGAAACTTTTTTGCAGGTTTTTGTGAAAAAAAGAGGAGAAGAGTGCAAGAGCGAAAGAAAAGAGAAAAAACGGGGCGGAAAAAGGCATCGACCACGCCCTTGTTTATGATTGGTTCTGAGTTGGATTTCGGGGATTGCATCACTACTCGCTTGACACAGGTGTCAGTCTTCAGACATCTGGAAATGTCTTGATTCTACATTCAACCTAGAAATCCACAAGAAGATGCTTTGTCAGGGTTTGAAAGGAACAGTAGAGAGAACAAAGGTGTCAAAATATGAAGGGATTAGATCGTTTTGCGATTGAGGCGCAGCTCCGTCATCTGCCGACTGTCTGTGAGACGATCCTCCCTCAGGCAAAAAATTTAGTACGGTGAAGATCTGAAACCTGGAATGTTTGCAGCAGACTTTCTCAATCGAAGGACAAGTATCATTTATTTGATGATGCTTCCTTGTTTGGAGACCAACGCCCCTTGCAGGAAAGAAGGGCCAAACCAGATTTCAAGGCCTGGGCTCTGTTCTTGTCAAAATAATCATGTTTTCTACAAAATGTGCAAGAACATTTTGTGGTTGACTTGGTAATTTGTCTTTTGGCTGTTTCGACATTAACGTAAAGAACAGCACTGCGGAAAGAACTTCATTGTTCCGGTATCGTTTGAAATGACCATGGAAAACTAGAAAGGAACCCCGGGAAAATGACTCACAATGTTGATTCTTCTCGAAAAGGTATCCCGCGATGATTTCTAAACTTTTTGACACGACCACATAGAAGTTACTTTGCGATGCAGAGGATCATTAAGCTGCCTTGAAACTCTTGAAAGCTTGTAGCATTTTCGTGCTGTGGCTCTGGCTCCGTATTGAGCTGCAAATTCGGCGTGACCTCCTCCATCGCCTGCAAATTGAGATCTTCTGTTTGTAAACAGCATTTTGTTTTACTACAATTAATTACAATCAACATTTGTTGTGTTATTCCTCGCGTAACACTTTCAATATGATTCTTGTCATTTATCGTCTTTTTCAGTCAGAATACGACGTGCTGCCGCATTGGGTCTGGTTTTTTTTATGCAGAGCAGCCTGATTTGACCAATTTTTTGGGTCCTGCGCCAAATTTGGACAGTTCAACCCTTCTCTGCTTTGACTATCGACCACTGTTCTTCTTTTCTTCGCTCTCTTTTCTTATGAATATTCACGAATATTCACCACGGACAGAAAAGATATCTCGGTCAGAAGAGGCACGATTACCTCACTACAGACCGTTCGACGATCAGTTCAAATTGTCTCCTTCGCCTGGTTTGCCAAGCACTGAAGCAGATCACTCTGCAATCTTGACACCCTCAAGTATTACAGCTGCTTTACCAACAATACCCGAATATGAAGCTACAACCTCCACCGAGCCGCTGATTCAGAATGGCCTTCCACCCATTACCACCCAGCAAGTTTTGGAGGCCTCATCGGCACTTGCGCCCTCGGGAACCCCTGCGCTTAAGCAACCTGCCAGCATAGCTGAGAACACTGCATCAGTCAATCCAGCCTTACTACTGACTAACTATGATAAACGGAAAAGCAGCCCTGCAGTTTTAGGTCTTCCTCTCGATATGCAAAATGAAGACAACCAGTTGAGTTTGCATTTGTCCGAGCCGCGCAATTCGATAGAGGCCGCTATGCTGCTAGCAAACTTTAATCGGCTAGAGAAAAGTGGATCTCAAAGTAAAGGTAAGAGGCGTTCCAAAAAAAGGGTTGATGTATTGTGGGAAACGATTCTCCTTTATATACAGATCAAGTTTTTGCTTAAATTTATGCGCATAATGAATGTAACCCCATGCTCTTACTTAGGAACCCGCGCTTGGCAAGACGATATGTCTATCGCGTCGCAAACGCGGAACAAGAACACCTGGCTGACAGATGAGAACGGAATTCCAACAGGCGAGAACGAGGCACTGCGGCGACACTCGTATGATGTCAACATGAGTTGGAACACCATGCCTTCATCATTCCTTGCGAGGTCCGATCTCTTACCAAATTTGGCAGCATCAAGCGCACAGCAGCAGCAGCCACCACCAGCTCCTGCTGTCGAAGCAACAGCATCAAAGTTATCTTGGACGCATGATGGATCGTTGTTGGCAAGCACACCTTCAGATAGTCAACCTGGATATACGCAAATGTACGAGTTTACACAGCATCTAATGTCTGGACGACCCGCACCCGACGCCTATCCTGCTGGCCTTTTTTCACCTGTGGCATGCTATGGATCACCACAGCAGCAGCGACAGCAATACCATGGTCCTGTCTATGATCAATATCGACAAGGGACAGGAATGAAGAGAAAGCAACCTGATGTTACTACTCCTTACATGGCTCAGTACTCGCCCCACCCTCATCAACAGCCTCTTCCACCTCCTCCACCTCCTGCTCTGCTTATGCAGCCTGATCTATTCTACAACTCACCCCAAATTGGTGGCGTGCATACATCACCAGCTGCAACAACACTGCAAGAGCAAACCCCACGGCAGTCTCCTGCACGTAGCACAAAGCGCAGACGAAACAAAGCTGAAGAGGATGAAGAGGACGTGGTTGAGCCAGGTGATCCCGAGTTCCCGGACATGTCTCTCGCAGACTTGGAGGCTGCGAAAAAAAATCCTGAGGCACGACCACGTAAACAAAAGTTGCGTTTCCCAGACGACCAGTATACACCGCGTTGGGTTCGGTACAACGGACAAGCGAAGGAAGGACTTTGTGATACTTGCAAACCTGGCAAGTGGTTGCAACTGAAAAACAGCGCCTATTGGTAAAGATAAGATACAGAGCACATGCGCTATTGCTCATTGATCCATTTTAGGTATCACAAGCAATTCTTTCATGGAATCTCGTCTGTATCCGGCAAGGAATTTATCCAACCTTTGGAGAAACGCTGGATCAATGAAGATGTTATGGAAGGTCTTTGCCACCAATGTGGACAGTGGGTTGCTGTCACCAACAATAAGCGAAAGAACAGCGTATTGTGGTACCGCCATGCTCACAAGGTAAAAAGCACTGTTGGAATCAGTCACTGATAACGGTTATTTTAACCGAAACATGTACTATTAGTGTCATGTATATAACAAACCCAAGGGTGACTCCTCCTCCAGGAAACGATGAGTGATAGTTTGCTTATAGCTTGTTTGACCTACCTTGCTTTGCTTTGTTCTTTTTAGCATATTACCAATTTACTCTTTTTTTTCTTCCCCTACTAGCGAACGAAGACACTAAAGTCTTTTGTAAAAGAAAGATCGTATTGTATTTCTGGTCTTGATGAAAGTGCAATTAAAGTACATCAGACTACTGCGCTCTGTGACATTGAAAACAGAAGGAAAAAGTAGAGAAAAGAGCAGAATAGGCATGCTAATTAGGTGGAAAGAAATGCAATGGTTATACAATGAGTGTGGGTTACAGGGGATTTTCAGCGTTTCGGGATATACAACATCATTCCCTTTTGCGACGTTCACGCATCCGCATAGCTTGTCTTCTATTCTGGAACCATATCTGCACAGTGCGTGGGCTCATTCCGAGCTGCTGACCCAAATCTGCCCGCAGTTGGGTCGAAGGAAAAAAGGTCTGCTGAAAGACCTTGTTCAGGACTTGCAATTGGTAAGGCGTGGCGCGCCTGCGCTTGACCTTCTTGTCTGTTGTCGTTCGTCTTCGTTTCTTGGACGAGTCGTTTACTTGGAACGAGCCAGTGTTCCAGGCATCCGATTCGGAGCAGGAAGAAGACGTCGAAGATGGAGACGGTGGTGACAAGAGAGGCGGTGGGCTTATTTCCCGTCATCAGCAGGAGGACATAAAAGACTGTTGATGTCCAGGATAGACGGTCGACGTCGTACAGTAGTATCTTTAGCGTTATCGTCTTTATCATTGCTTAGCAGCACTGTCTGCTGCTCAGGATTTAGCATACTGGCGACAGAAAGCATGTTTGCAGAGAAGATCCAAGGAAAAGAAAAAAGAGAGACAGGAACACAACCGCAGTTGCGCTCAATTTATCTCGATGTGGTTACACGTCTTTTTCTCTTAGCAATGGGGGGGAGGAAAAGAAGCGTCGGGAAAGAGGGGGGAGATCAGCGGGCAAGAAAAAAGTTAATAAAATATATCCATGGCAACCTGCAATGGGGGCCCAGGTAACTGGTTACTATTATTGAATGTTCATTTGTTCTCGACTTCCTTGTTTCCTTTTACTGATTTTAATTAGCGCACCGTTACAGTAGGCGGAATCTCGGGGCCACAGCAGACAGAGTAGTGCCATCAAAGCCATCTTTTTATTTTTAGGTGTCTCTGCTGACACAACTAGTATTCCAGGTGCACAGCGAAAAAGCCTTGTTGCTCCTTTTCTCCATCCTGTCAATCTTAATTTCCTTTGCCTTGTTTTCCGATTTCATATATGTTGCAATACAGATCCATTGGAGCATAGAATAATTAAATACATAACATAGAGATAAATTGTATTCATATATCTGTATGCAATTGCCAAAGCGGTTTGTCAGCACGTTGCCGGGATTTTTCTAGCAGCAGCGGTGACACCGCCATTGGTGTCACGACAGCTTGGATTCTTGATTCCAAATTTTGTCGCGTGGATGAGAGCATCTTGGGAAGCATCGACGACAACGTGTCTGGATTTCGTGCGCTGAACGGCGATCTCACGATACAACCTCAAATTGATTAGCAAATCAATCGTTTATTATTGGGTGCACAAACGGCATTAATGAACCCTTCTTTCAGCATTGGTGGTGGCTGCATGTTTATCATTATGATCTAAACCCAACTTAGAATAGCTCCATGGCTGTGCGGCGCTTTTTCCGAAGTTATGTGAGTGGTAGCCGAATATCAGACCACTCTGGTTGTTCTCGACAAAGGAGAGAGTGAAAGATACCAGAAAGTCTGCCGTTTATCTATCCGAATTCACCCGCACAAGAAAAAAGGATCTTTTTCTCATTCTTGTAGATATCAAATTAAAAGAACTTCAGTGTGTTCCGTCATCAATTCCCAGAAATGAAAAAGAAGTATGCACCATGAGAGAGTGGTTACAAGTGTAAAACAGGTTTTTTTGGTGTGCCTGTGAAATGAATCCTCGTGGCAAAACTGTACAAACCTCCATGGAAACACGATGACTCGACCCCATCCCTTTTTTTCCTCTCCGCTTTTTTTTCTCGGGCTTACGATGTTGCCGGCAAGAAGTTCCCGCCAATTCAAAATGTAAATCGAGAGTGCGACAAGAAAAAAATGAACGGAATTTCCTTTTCTGTCTTTTGCCGGGCGAAGCAGAGAGCCGATGTTGTTGCGCAAGCTGACCGGGAGGGTACTTCAGGGACGACTGCCTTCAACTCGGTTGAAATTTCCAACGAAGTTTCTAATGTCGCAATCGATACATACTCGCTACTTGGCCGAAGAACAAACGCCTTATTCTCGCTTGGAAGCAAAGCCTTTCTTTGACTCGTTGTCTGATAAGGAGAAACACTATGCCCACTACATGGCCCGCGCGTCCTTTGCAGGAACACGTGTTATCCTGGAGCAAACTAATCCCACTGCTGTAAAGATCTACGACCTGATTCTAAAGATCTTTACCGGTGATGACGGTGCCATGGTGGATGTGGATCGCATTGAAAAAGAAAGGTACGACAGAAGTAGATAGCTTTTATATTGTAACAAGAGGGCTGAAAATGTGATCACAGTGGCGTTTCCAAGGAAACTTTTGAGCAGTTTATGCAATACTGCGGCCAGTTTCTCGGCAATTTAAGCAACTACAAGTCCTTTGGCGATGAAAAGTTCGTGCCAAGGTTATCAGTTGATGATTTTCAAAAGATCGCTGCAGCCCGTGGATGTGCCGATGCGTTTGCTCAAGTTCAGGACGAGATTTACAGCATAGAACCTGC
>KK100019.1:26508-79678 GCA_000611695.1 Rhizomucor miehei CAU432
ATAAATCGCGCTGATTAGATTGTTCAAAACCGACAATGGCTTTCGACTGCAGATCGCCTCGGCTATTGAAAAGTCCAAAAATCTGGATATGGATGGCACACCTTTGCAACTTGTATACGGCGATTTCAAAGCAGAGATGGCCAAGGCAGCCGAAAATGTCGCCAAGGCTAAAGAATACGCAGCCAACGACCATCAACGCAAGATGTTGGATGCATATCATGAATCCTTCATAACTGGATCCATTGAGGCACACATGGATTCACAGCGCCACTGGCTCCATGATATCGGCCCAGCTGTCGAAACAAATCTTGGCTTTATTGAAACCTATCGGGACCCGCATGGCATTCGAGCAGAATTTGAAGGTTTTGTGGCTATGGTAAACAAGGAACAGACTCGCAAGTTTGGCAAGCTAGTCGACCGTGCTCCCCAGTTTGTATCGCGACTGCCTTGGTCGCAAGAGTTTGAGCGGGAAACTATCAATAAACCAGACTTTACGTCTCTCGAAGTGCTCGCCTTTGCCACTTCTGGTGTTCCCGCAGGCATCAACATTCCCAATTACAGCAACATCACCCAGGTCCTGGGATCCAAGAATGTATCATTAGGCAACGTGATCTCGGCTCAGGCACCCAACGAAAAGTTCCCATTCATAGCACCCAAAGATCTTGAACTGTACCGCAAATACCGCAACCCATCCTTTGAAGTACAAGTCGGCACACACGAACTTGGTCATGGCACTGGAAAACTGTTTGAACAAGACGCTCAGGGCAAACTCAATTTTGATCAGGAAAAGACCATCAACCCCTTGACAAACGCGCCCGTCCAGACATGGTACAAACCAGGACAGACTTTCAACTCCTTGTTTGAAGCTGTTTCTGGAAGTTACGAGGAATGTCGTGCAGAGTGCATTGCATTGACGTTGAGTCACCATACGGATATCTTGGAAATCTTTGGTTACACTGGACAAGAAGCTGAAGATGTGTTATACGTCATGTACCTGAACATGGCGAGGGCAGGTCTCGTTGGTCTTGAGTTCTACGACATGTCTGCAAAGAAGGTAGCCTGATACGAAATTCTATTGAAGATCGCACAAATTTTAAACTTATGAACCGTATAGTGGGGCCAAGCACACATGCAAGCTCGATATGCTATTCTTAGAGCAATGTTGAATGCAGGACAAGGTTTTGTGAGCATAGAGCGAACTGGCGAGGCAGGACTAGAAATCCGTATGGATCGATCCAAGATACGCTCGGTGGGTGCTCCGGCAGTAGCCGATCTGCTAGCCAAATTGCAGATATATAAGGCCACAGCGGATGCAGAGAACGGCGTTCGCTTTTACTTGGAGGCCACAAGCGTTCCTGAAGACTGGAGTGAACTCCGTGATATCGTCATCAAGAACAAGCAACCACGGAAACAATTTGTACAAGGCAACACACTCATTGAAAACGGCCAAGTTGTATTGCGCGAATATGAGCCTTCTGCTAAAGGAATGATACAGAGCTTTGTGGAGCGTGAAAAACTATAAAGCGAAGCTGGAGATGGTAACACGGGACTTTTGTTCCACATTTTTCCTTTCCTTCTCCAAAATGTCAATCGTTACCGTCATTGTCACGACTCCTGAGAGTATTAATGCTGAGAGAAGACTTGACAAGGGCTGGACTATATCTCAGTTAAAGGTGTGGTGATCGTCTTGAATACAACTGCAAGATTGCATATCTTGACCGTCTGCCCTGTTTTTGCAGTATAAACTCGAGCCCATCACTGGCATCCCAGCCGACACTCAACAAATAAGTCTCTACCAAGGCGAGGACTTGCTGGGTACGCTTGACGACGAGTCGCGTATGCTTGGCTCATACCCCGTGGAAAACTTTATGCGCCTCCACGCAAGTTTTGGTCTCGATCCCGAGTTTAGAAACAGCTTGTCAACTGACGTATTGCTTTTTAGGTCATTGATACCAACCCAAACAGAATCAAGAATCAATACACGGATGTATCTCTTGTTGAAAAGTTTGAATTGACAGAGGAGGAATATCTTAAACGACCTGGTAAACATTTTGCATATATCCATCCATCACGTTGCAGACGCCTTAATCTATTTTAATTCTTCTAGATACTGTGCGAGCATACAAGGAACGGCACAAGCTCGGAAGGTTTTCCGACGAAGCCGTAGCTCAAATGGCAGAACTTGAGCGCAAGAATAAGGAGGCGGCAGAAAACATAAAGGTGGGCGATCGCTGCGAGGTGCAATTAACAGAAGACGCACAAGTGAAACGTCGCGGCGTTGTAAGGTTTATTGGTAAGTTCGAGTTATTAGTCAATGATGATCGCCGTCAACAGAAGCAGAAAAAAAATGCTAACTTAAATCTGTCTGCCAGGCACCACACACTTCCAACCGGGCATTTGGGTGGGTGTGCAGTACGATGAACCTTTAGGAAAAAATGATGGCAGCGTGCAAGGAGAAAGATACTTTACATGCCCACCAAAATACGGCGCATTTGTTCGACCTTCGAAAGTAACTGTGGGCGATTTTCCAGAGGAGAAACTGATGGATACAGATGACGAGTTAGAGGAAATGTAAATGCATTGTAACGGGCATAACTTATTGATTGACAACTCGATAATACCATCGCGTTGCACTTGTTTGCACATGTAATTTTGGCTCGATGGATTGTCAAAAGCATAACATAACTTCTACTTCATCAAGATATCTCGCTTTCGATGTTTCTATCCAGAACCCAAAAAAGGATCTATTACATCTTTGCGTATGTGATTAGGAAAAAAAGATGCTGATAAGGACATTGCGTCCTTGAAAAAAGCATATTCTGGAGTTCTTGCACCTAGATTGGTACATAATATATCTGTCATAGTGATCATCGTCTATGTGCCAAGAAAAGTACAAGGTGCTCTTTTCTCGGTCTGTTTTCTTCTCTGTCATATGTATGCTTCGAGTGGTTTGAGCGGTTCGAGTGGTTCATCACCAGCCTTCACCGAATTTCATGGCTGAGAAACACATCGCTCTTTTCTGGTTTTTTTTTCTTTTCGACCATATACTTTGCCACAATGGCGCATGCACAGTCTGAACAAGTGCACACAAAGAATCAGGAGGTATGACGAATTTCAAGACGCTAACTCACTGACGATTTCGATATTGATCAACACTAGGAGAACGGTGCTGTGCAGGATACAAAGGTGAAAGACAGTTCGGTTAGCAATGTCGAGAACAGGTCGGTTAACAACGTTGCTCGACGGGTTTGATATCATGACTCTAAGATAATGGATCTAGTACAAATGACAGACCTCGAGAGAAACGACGTATAGAAAGAGAAGAAAGCGAAGAAGAGGAGGTAGACGAGTTTGGAAGAGTTAAGCGGCGCCGACAAAAGTTTACGTCAGAACGCGACGAGGAAGATGACTATGATGACCATCATCGATACTCGTACCGTCCTCGATCACCTTCGCCACCTCGTCGTCGACGTTACCATCGCTCGTCCTATTATCCATCAGACTCGGAAGAAGAAGATGATCGACGAAGGAGATACAGCAGAAGACCTAGTTACGGTAGTTCTCGCTATTATTCATCTCATCATCACAGTAGACATAGCAGAGGATCTCGAAATGTAAGTGATTCTTTTTCTGGAATGTTTTTACAGTTTTCTTTACTTATAAGCGACCAATTTTCAGCCTTATGAAAGTGCTGGGCGCTACATTGATACCGATTTTCATCCGACAAAGATCTACATTGGCGACTTGGAAGATGTAACTTCTGATGAGCTGGAGCGAACGTTTAGACGATTTGGACGTATTTCTCAAGTCAAGGTGGTTGAGGGCAAAGAGTATGTAGAACATATAACTTACGAATATGGACGTAAAGCTAAAAGGATTGGCATAGTTTTGGATTTGTCACGTATGAGGATAAGGAAAGTGCTTTGGATGCAATTCAAGCCATGGATGGGCAACTTTTTGGACGACGGCATATTCGAGGTAAGAGTCAACTTCATCTCGTTCGAGAGTCTCTGTGGTAACTTTGTATTCAACTTGGGCGAAAAAAGTGAATCGTGCGAAATTACCTGAGCGAAATCAATACGGTTTTGGAAACATACCGTGGACAGACGAAGGTACAGTAGCTACCCAAGTTGCAAATTTCCATTGATACTGAAATCAAGGATTTCTGTTAGATGGCAACTTGGCCAAGGAAGAAATGCAAACATATCCTGGAGACTTGGATGTACCTTATTCAAATCCTTCAAGTATGTGAATATGATCTTGCAAATTGTCACATGGTACTGATATGTGATCTTGACAGACCAATCATCCTCATCTGCACCTCATCCGACTATAGATCGACCTTTGACCACCTACGACGACTTATAATGTATGTGCGTCTTAATCAAATCAAATAAAGTTCAAATTGAATACTTTTTCTATGTTCATTGCTTGACAAGCTGGAGTCATCCTTTGCCACAAAGATGAGCTGCTAAGTGATAATGTTTTACAAGGCTCAGTTATTTCGTCGAGAGATCGAGCATAATATCGAATAGCAATTGCTAGTCGAAATCAAGAAAAATGTACTCAAGAACAATGATCTATCAAACCGTAGTACAGGAACACGAGATAAGAACAACATTCACGCTAAATCCGAAACGAGATGAGATATAGAGAATTTCTTGATCTTTTATCCTTTTTAATCAACACAATGGAGTTAAAGAAAGCTTTTGCAAGAACGCACGAGTTTGGAGATAAGGGTGTGGATGTCATGATGCAGGTCAATGATGTCGGATATGACGAAATGGGTTGGATAGCTGGACAGGGTAAGAAAGGGCAGTGTGTATCTATTGTAAGAGGATTACCAAGTTCCAGAATCTTCTTACTAAGTTGACTGCTCCAAGAGTTGCATAGCCATCTGTTTTCGCGACATCCGAGTATGATATAACCGCTTTGGAATCGACTGAAGTGCACTGCGCATTTGCATCTGCTGCTTATGCTTCCTTGCTTCCTCGTCTTCTTGTTCATCATCTGATGTATCACGCGCTATCTGGCGTCGACACTGTTCTAATTGCATCTTGGCCGCACGTTGTCGACGCTGATTAGCAAAATGACCAGCACGCCGCCTCTGTGCACTCGTTGTTTTGGAAACATTAAAGTCGTCAAAGGATCCATCATCCTCCCCATCCACTCGATCATTTGGTTCCTCTTTCGTCACTTGCTTCCTTCTTGGCTTTTTGGGAGGCACAGTGTACGTAAGAAACTTGTTGCGAGGTACTGGATCGTGTTCCAAACCGGCTTGCTCTGCAGCTTCAGCAAAGGAAGTCAAGGATGGGTCCTGAACATGCTCCCAGTCATCCGGATGTGCCTGTTCCAGAACGAGTTCCCAATCGTCGATTGTGGCAGAGGTGGAGGGCAGAGGTGGGAAATTGTCAGAGTTGGACAGCAAGGCTTGCACGGCTTCGTCGTTATCGTTGGTCGATGCAACGCTTTCAGCAAACGCTACAGTTGACTGAAAGTGCTGTTGATCGTCCTTGTAAAGTTGCGACATAACTGACGGAATGTTTGATAACTGGGGGAGAAGGAGAATGAAAGAAAGGAGTGTTTAAGCTTGTAAATGTCGCCCTGAAAATCGTTCCTTTAAATATCATTTGCCAATGCGTAGCCGCTGCGGCCAGGAAATTCACCGCAGTATAAGCTGTGAATTCACTGTAATTTCGCCCACCTATTACATACGAAGAGCCTTTTTTCTCACTGCTGCGTAAAAAGACTGATGAGGGAGGTCAACCGCCTAAGGAAACAGAGCAGGTTTAATCTCTCTATCTTTTGTACGAGATAACAGCAATAAGGATTCTTGTTCTACTTTCATAGAAAAATGCTACCTCGCTATTCTTGAATTTGTTTCGCTTGCCCAGATGAATAGCAGGAGCCCACGAGAAAAACTGAGTGACATTTTGCCTGGAACCCACAGTTGCTATTGCTAACAATGCAATTTCAGGCTGAATACTTATGCGCATGTACGAGTATCGCATATGTTTGCTCGATCTAGTGATCAGAATGAGACAATAGACACACATAGACTATGTACAAAGGAAAAGGATCCAATGCATGTCTCCAAAAATGCATCATCCAGACAGCTCCGATGGTGAAACATTCAAAGGCCAGATCGGGCAACGCATTGCTCCGACGGTCTTTCCCTTTTTCTCGACTTCCGGTTCCGAGGCACGATCTTGCCAACCTGCCATGTCGCTACAAAATGGCCGACAACGACATTAGGACTTTGACGAGCTTCAACTTTGACCTTACGGAGACGGAGGAGACAGAGGAAAAGCTGCTGTCAAAGCTCTTTACAAAGTTTAAATCGGCAGTGTCAGGATCTCAAGACTCGCTGAGCGACGTACAACCGCCAGCTCTCAAGAGCCAAACATCCAGCAGTTCACTCGATGTTTACGATAGCGAGGCAGCTGGATCGTCGTCTCTGTTACAGGGTGCAAAGAGGCAAATTTATGTCACATCCCCTACGCCACCTGCATCGTGTAAAGATTCGGTCATCGTCAACTTTCCATCGTCCGCTAGCACCCACAGTTTAGCAACGGTTTCAAATAGCACATCGTCTGCGACTGCAGCGCCTGTCGTGGCAGCTGCCAATCGGGAAACAGATGAACATGCTCCTGTCACCCGACGTTCACAAGATAATCAGCCGTCTAGCGGTGATGATGGTCCGATCCTGAGTGTACCAATCTATCGACCTCCGTCTGCAGATAGCGATACCCAGTCAGTTGCAACCACCTTCTCCATATCCACATCGCATTCTCTCAGCCGCATAATAGCTCGATTGCGTGGACAAAAGTCAGATAAGGAATTTTGGATGCCAGATGAGCAGTGCAAAGAATGCTACAAGTGTCACAAACCGTTCAACGTTCTGCGAAGAAGGCATCACTGTAGAATATGTGGTAAAAAATTTATACGGGTACCTCTACCTGGATACGCGTGCTAAAGAAAGGTGTGAATCTCCAGGACAAATATTTTGCGGTAAATGCGCGTCACATACGATTTCTGGCAAACTGTACAAGCAAAAAGGAGAAGTTCGCGTCTGCAACTTTTGCTACCGGGAGCATTTGATGGGTCACACTGAAGAACATGTATCTACGACTTCAGTAGTTTGCCAGCCAGAAGAGGATGTGTCCAACGACAAACAATACCAAGCGATCATACCCTCTCAACCGCCACCAATTGCAGCTCCAAAGATGCATATACCTACAGCGGCCGTAAAGCAATCCCAAAGCCAGTATGGACACTCTACAACTGTTGCAGTTGAGCTATTAGCATCAGACTCGAGTCCATACCTTGGAACGTCAAGCGAAAAGAATCCTGGAAGCTTGTCTCGATCTGGGTCGATATCAGCAGGTAATGGCAATGAGAGTGATTCACTTGCCTCTCCTGCTGTCGAAGGCAGTTTCAGCAAGCGCCTTTTGGATGCTGGCTCTTCGTTTCTAAAGTCGCGGCCACGCTCTACAACAGTTTCGTCTGTGGCAGCCGACGATATGCGACTTTCGAACAATCCTCAGGCACTTCTTCGAGGCAACTCTGCGACAAACGCTTTAACGATTGGTCGAGGAGGCGGTACTCTAGTAACAGAAAGCGCGTTATCACCATTTATGGGACGCAACGACGAAGAAGAAGACATCAAAGACAATATGCTACAGGAATTTTGGAGTCGATCATCTTCGAGTATACCTGGAGGAGGTTCGTCGCTGAGGATGCCATCTAGCAGCTCGAATAACTCGCAAGGTGATTTGGCAAACAATGGCAATCATCGCTTGTCAGCAGGCAGCGACGACGAAGCATATGATCATCGCTTACGAGACAAACGAACGGAGGAATTGCGCGGTCAGGCAAGCCCGGAGCGGTCAGTATCCTTTCGTCGCCAAAGCATTGGAGGGGGTAAGAAAGGACGAGCTGCATTTCGACAGAAGAGTATGCATATATCGACAACAAACTTACCAAAGGCGGATTTCCTGCAAAACGAGACATGGTCACCCAGTCCTTTTCTTTCACCACTCGAGGACAGATATGCACTTAGCCCGCTGGATCATGCCATTAAAAATCGATTGTTGACGCCTCGACATCGACGGATATCAGCACCTCCTCCCAACGTTGAACTTAGCTACGGTGCAGTGATGCATGCACGTAAAATGCTGAAGCAGCTCATGGCAGATGAAAGCTTTTCGGTCTTGTCGGCACAAGAAAAGATACAATGGGAGGATATCATTATGAATCTTCTGCTCAAGGTGACAGATAATGTGCGACCGGACGTGCGCTCAGGAGACGACATGGATATCCGGCATTATATAAAAATCAAAAAGGTTCCCGGTGGATTACCAACTGACAGCTTCTATGTCAAAGGCGTCATGTGTTCGAAAAATGTAGCACACAAAGCGATGGTCCGCAACATCTCCCAGCCGAGGATATTGATATTACTGTTCTCGCTTGACTACTCGCGCGTTGAGATGGAAAATCAGCTAATGTCCATTGAGCCGATGATTGCACAGGAACGAGAGCATATCAAAAAGTTGGTGGCGCGCATTGCTGCTTTGCGACCGTCGCTGCTCCTAGTCAAATCAACAGTATCTCGATTGGCTCTGGAATTCCTTTTGGAAAAGAATATTCCTGTGATCCACAATGTCAAGTACAGTGTTATTCAAGCCGTAGCACGCTGCACCAGGGCGAGTATCGTGCAATCAGTGGAGAATCTACATTCGGCAGACCTGTCGTTTGGTCAATGCGGTACTTTTGAAATCCGAACAGTTATTCACGATTGGCTACCGAACCGACGAAAGACATTTCTCATTTTCGATGACTGTCAGCCTGATCTAGGAGGAACTATTGTTCTTCGAGGAGCACGGAACGAGACACTCCAGCTTCTGAAACGTCTAATCGACTTTATGGTGTTTGTCGTACACAACCTCAAGCTCGAGACGTCGCTTCTACGTGACTCTTTTGCAAAGAACCGTGGTCTGGAATCTGATGTTGAAAGAGAACGCTCACCGCTTGTGCCCGACAATGCTGAAGTGGCAAGTCAAGACTCGGGTACAAAAACAGCAGACAATTCGCTGGATGGATTCTCCAAACTATACGAAGACACGATATTATCAGCATCGCAGTTTGTTGTGTTTCCTCCACCGTATGTGTTGATCCAGTTAATCGAAACGAACGACAAGATTACTGTCATGAATGCTGCTCGTAAGAGTAGCACACCACAGAGCACAGTTCCGTCTTCTCCAACGAAGCCAATGATGGACATGCCTTCTCGGGAACCTGTTATGGATGCAGAATATGAACGCTTGGTTGCAAAGCGGAATCATTTACTTCGCGCCTGGCAGGCATATCTCAAAGAGAGCGCGGATTACATTAATCCATTCTATCACCAGAATATTGTCGTGCTCTATTCGAACGTATGCACAGTGACGACAGTGCCTTGCCAAGGGCCTGAAATCAGAATGTTTGAATACTACTGCCAGCCATCTGATATGACTTTGGGCGATTATCTAGTGGAGCTCTGCGAAGACGCTATTCAGCTTTGTCCATCACCCATGTGCGAGCATCCAGTGCTACACCATTATCGATCTTATGCGCACGGCAGCGCTCGCATCAATGTCATGATTGAAAAGTTTCCCTGTCCACAGCCCGGCATGTCGGACAAGCTTCTCATGTGGAGTTACTGCCGACAGTGTGAAAAGCCAACGCCCGTTATACCAATGTCAGAAAATACTTACAGCTACAGCTTTGGCAAGTTTCTGGAAATATGTCTCTATCAAAAGGGCGTATATTGTCGAGCAGATATCTGTCCCCATGACATTGGTCAGCATCATGTCCGGTATTTTGGCTACAAGGATTTCGCAGTTCGATTCCAGTATGATCCGATCGAGCTATTGGAAGTGGCAGTTCCGCCCATGAAGCTATTCATGCTGAGTCAAGTACAAGTCAATCAGAAAGAAGAAGATTTCAAGAACCTTCGGGCCAAGACGAACAAGTTTTATCAGTCCATTGCCGAGCGTAACAAAGCATTCCCTTACGATCTGGTCAACCCGAGCAGACTTGAAGAGTGCAAAGCAGAGCTACAGGAAATGTCACAGCGCTGCGACAGCGAAAAGAAGCAAGTTTTGCAATATATTCAGAACGTATACGCCACAACAAGATCAACGGATACGTTGACTATCAACTGGACGGTGAGGACGATACTTTATCAGCACATTGAGCGCTGGGATGAGGAGTATGCGAACCTTGTGCGAGAATTCCTGCAACCGGAACGGGAACTGCGAAAAATCACGGCCAATTTGCGAAAGGTGTTTCCTCGAGAGTCACCAGAAGTGACGGGTGGAGAGAGAACAAAGAGAGCAACAGAAGTGACGGATTTACCGCTTCTTGGAACTGAGCTGGAAGACGAAGCCCCCTACGACCAACAGTCCATGGTGCCTCGCATGCTGCCGCAGCTCTTGCCATCACCGACCGGTGACAGCGCACAGGAAGAATACTGGAAATCGGAACAAGAAGGCCGATCCTTGCTGCGGCCCGAGGTCAAACGCCGTTTATCTTTGGAGTTATTGCGAGAACTCAAGATCAAATTGAGGAGTGAGGAACATCCCGAGAAATCAAGGTCTGCGGTCCTGGCAACCTCAGCTACTGCGGCTACGACCCCATCGCGCATACCCGTCTTGCATCCAGGCAGTCACCATATCCGTACGAAGCTATCACCTCCATGGAACGAATCTCTTCTGCAAAATACTGCTGAGAGACCATTTATGATTGACGAATCGGATCATATCTCCCGGCAGAAAAATGTTATTCCACACTACCGGTACAGCAACCTGTTACTGGACTCTAGCTCCAACACAGATAGGCTGCAATCTTCACCTTTCGGTGCCACAAGACACAATAGTTTGCACGTGCCATCACGCAATGAATCAGAAAGCAAACGTCTGCGGAAAGCTCTCACAGCTCGTGATCGACATTTCCGGTCGCGGTTGCCACGCAAAAAGACATCGATGCAGGTTTACACTCGTGTAAACGATCTCGTGAAAGAGAATATGGAAGCTGAGGTTGGCGATTTGGAAGACGAACAGGGAGGACCTATCGATTACTTCTCGCCGTTGGCACCATATGCAGAGAGAGTTGGTACGGATGCTCAACAGTCCTTATTCTTTTCTCAACGCTACGATGACGTAGCGGAGGCTATTACAGGTTTCGGCATGGAATTGGAGCGACTACCTCCATTAGCCGTTGACCTGCTGGATCCTCCACACGTAAATATGGTGGCCGGTATGTCTTCTTCCGATATGCGACAAACATCAGAGGGCGAAGAAGGCGAAGAAGGTCAAGAGCCAAGCGCTAGACGAGCAGCTTTGCAAGATGTCAAGACGCAGCCTGAAAAGAGCTCATTCATGAAGACGATAACTAGCTTCTTGACAGACAGCGGTGTTGCGAACCTATTACCATTGGAGTATCCCTTGTAAGTTTCCTTTTTTTAACTCTTCACACGGCAATGTACACGTCTTGATGCTCCCCTTCATTCTATAGGCAACGATCAGAATATATCTTCCCGGATTCTCCGGTTATTGTCCGCGAGGATGAGCCTAGCACCATCATTGCATATACCCTAAGTTGCCAAGACTATCTAACGCACATGAAGGGTGCATCAGACTCTGCGTCTGAACTATCCTTTGACGATAATCCGAGTATGGATCATCACGAGACAGCTAGTGAATCTGCTACCATGGCATCGCCGGGCGATATCAAGGATATACTCCTGAAAGAATCGGGCATTCATATTGGTTTCAGTATGTATATAAAAAGCTTGTAAACACAAGATCTTTTGAACAATAATATTAACTCTCTTATTTTGCGTAGACTTTAGATCGGATAGCACACGATTTTTCTGCAAAATCTTCTTTGTGGATCAATTTGATGCACTTCGTCGAAACTGTGGTTGCTATGAAAGTTACATTTATTCGCTTGCCAGCTGTCTAAAGTGGGACTCTTCGGGTGGCAAATCAGGCTCGGCTTTCCTAAAGACTAAAGACGATCGATTACTGATGAAACAGCTATCTCGCTTCGAATTGGATGCATTCCTGAAGTTTGCGCCGGCATATTTCCACTACATGTCTGATGCATTTTTTCGAGAGGTAAGGGCATGCATCATGCGTTTTTGATTGCTTTATATTAATATTCAAAAATTTCATAGATGCCAACCGTGCTTGCAAAGATATTTGGCTTTTACAGTATTGGTTTCCAAAATTCGGCAACTGGCAAATCAATGCACATGGACGTGCTTGTCATGGAGAATTTGTTCTACCAACGCAATGTTAAAAAGGTACATAGTATATGCCATTTTCAGCAAGAAAGATTAAGGAGGTTTGTTAAGAAAGAAAAAATGCATCTTGTAGATATTTGACCTGAAGGGCTCCATGCGTAATCGGCATGTACAATCCACAGGAAAGCAAGATGAAGTCCTTCTGGATGAAAATCTCGTTGAATGTAAGAATCTTTTCATCGTCTCACGTGGCAGCTCTGTTGAAACTGACTCTATATCAAAAAATCTAGTAATTTACCAATCACCCCTCTTCATTCGCACGCACTCCAAAGAGATACTACGTAGCTCATTGCATAACGATACATTGTTCCTTGGCAACAGCAATGTCATGGATTACTCACTGCTTGTCGGTATTGATGAGGAAAGGCAGGAGCTGGTTGTAGGCATTGTCGGTATGTGTTTTGAGTACACATTCTAGGGCACACAAAAGTTTTTACACAAAGACTCAATTTCCCCTTATTTGCAGATTTTATCCGGACGTTCACTTGGGATAAAAAGCTGGAAAGCTGGGTGAAGGAATCCGGCATCCTGGGCGGCGGTGGCAAAGAGCCTACGATTGTGTCGCCTCGGCAGTATCGCATTCGATTCCGAGAGGCCATGGAGCGGTACTTTCTCATGGTACCTGACGAGTGGTCTGTGTTTAGACAGTTCCGTGCGCCGTTTGCAGGACTATACCACCATCATCAGCAACAGCATACAGATAGCGACTAACCATCCATGTGTATATTTTTCAAAGGGCATAATTAGGGGGTCTTTATTAAAAAAAGGCCTCGCATTTGACATATATGTAACGGAGACCTATTTGCTTGTAGAGTACGCACAAATAGCAATAAAAGCAACAAAAGTAACAAAGCATTTTCCATCCTTTTCCTAAATTTTTTGTCCAATCTAAGCGATGCTGTTCTATCTACCTGCCGTTCTACTCGTCTCAACTATAGTGTCTGCCAAGGATATCATTATACAGAATCTATGCACACATCATTTGCATGCAACCTACCAAACAAACACCGAACCTAACGGGCAAGTCCTGTCCCTAGCTGCCAAGTCCAATAAAACGGTGACAGTCGATAATAACTGGGAAGGTCGGGTTTGGGCGCAAGAGTCTTGTGATGCGCCAGAAAACTGTATGCAGGCTGGTGCGAGTAACCCGGTTTCGCTTGCAGAATTCAAAATGTCTGGAGCAAACGATGTTGATTACTATGATGTTTCATTTGTCGATGGATTTAACCTTCCAGTGCGCGTGGAACCAATAAACCTCATCAATGATCACCCTGTATCAAGTGACCCACAACACTGTCAGGCTACATTCTGCAGCAATATGCCCGAATGCCCTGCGGATCTCAGGTTTCAACGAACGAAGACCTGGATGGCCTGTCAAAGCGCATGTTCAAGGTACCGGCAAGACGAGTACTGCTGCACTGGTGAACACAATACGCCGGAGACATGTACTACCAACCACTTTGCTAGAGCCATCAAAGCTGTTTGCCCTGACGTATATACATATCCTTACGATGATGAATTCAGTGTCTACGCTTGTCAGGCACCTGCTTACCTCGTTACCTTTTGTCCATAACAATGAAATCTCCGCGTTTTGTTCTTCTTTCCCATTTTTGTTTGTTTACCGATGTTTTTACGACCTCTATTGACAAGAGCAGGGCCCTTGCACCGATGCTTTTCTACAGTCGATGCAAGCGAAATTAAAAAGTTCAGTGCAAAGGCGGCCGAGTGGTGGGATCCCGATGGCGAGTTTGGCATGCTGCAAATTATGAATCCTTCACGTGTGAGCTATGTGCGTCAACAGCTTGGAGTTGACCCGGCTTCTTCCAAGCCGTTTGAAGGCTTGAAAATGCTAGATATAGGTTGCGGTGGTGGTCTATTATCAGAGGTAAAAATGGGCTTAGAGAGAGCAGCGTGAAACGACGGATGATAGACAGTTTAATTGACACACCTTTCGGCAAAAAAAGTCATTGACGCGGCTGGGTGGAAACGTTGTGGGTGCAGACGCATCTGCAGATAATATCAAAATGGCACAAGTACACGCACGACAAGATCCACGATTATGGCGAGGACCTGGAAAGCTGGAATACCGCAATACGACAGCGGGTAGGCTACATGTAATTCAAGGTTTAGAATCACGTATCAGTTCTTCTAATGTAATATTGTTTCTTATGCGTGTAGAGGAACTTGTGAAGGAAAACAAGGAATCGTTTGATACTGTGCTGGCCATGGAGATCATTGAGCATGTTAGCAACCCTATGCAATTCTTACACACCTGCGCCGACTTGGTCAAACCCGGAGGATACTTGTTTCTCTCAACAATGTCACGAACCGTCACATCGTATTTGCTCACTGTCCTACTCGCTGAAGACATTTTACGACTTGTACATCGGGGAACGCACGACTGGTCAAAGTATATCACAATGCGCGAACTCAAGGGCGGTATCGAATCTCTCGGTGCAGAGTGGAGTGTGCAAGACGTCCGAGGTATCTACTGGGACCCTCTAAAACGCAAATGGTGGATTTCAGACAGCAGCGAGGCATCTTGTGGCGTTGAGTCTTTCGAGATCAATTACTTGTTAACCGCAAAGAAGGAGCAATAATTCATTCGTCTACTTTATTATTTGCAACATCACGGAATCGATTGATAGCCTTGATTACACCCATTGCAGTGCGTAGCTTTTGCCCGGGTTGGAAATTTTCTCGGACTGTTTCGAGCAAGTCAACGTCGGAAGGTGACTGTACTGCGAGCCATTTGTCTTGCAGAGCTTCAGAAGCTGTTGGGCGTTTGTTGGGATCCAATGTCAATAAACGGCGCACGAAATCCTTTGCTGTATGGAGGGATAGATTAAACAAAAGCTGTGTACTGTAAAAAGGGGAAGAATGTATATAGGATCTATACTTGCCATCTACTGTTATGTTGCGCCAATAACGATCGTGAAATTGATAGCGAACGTGCGTTATCTCGTCGATTAATTCAGCCATATCTTCTGCCTGGAATGGTTGATAACCACACAGTCTGGGAAAACCTGTCAAATCTCGCTTCGTTGACTCTATCATCGATCTTGGAAAATACCTACAACGTGTACGTAATGACACTGAGAGATCTGTTAGAACAAGGGCGATTAGATATACTGCTATGTGCATTCATTTACCCAACTGCCCAAATATCTACAGGCGAGCCATAACCCTTTTTCAAAAAGACTTCCGGAGCAACGTATCCAGGCGAGCCACAAACGGTATGCAATGCTGAGTTGTCTCCGTCTAGCCTTGCGATACTGTGTAGAGTTCTGTTAAGTCAACAACGACGACAGCAGCGGAGAATCATGGCAACCACACACTGACCCAAAGTCGCAAATCAAAAGCTCGGCATCTGTATCTTGGCTCTTGAAAAGCAGATTTTCGGGTTTCAAGTCTTTTCATATTCATCCATCCTGTTTAAAAAAAATAGATTCCCTTTATGATATTCTATAAGGATCACCTACCTCTGTGAATAATCTTGTGTGTGTGCAGGTACTCTAAGCCGCACAGGATGGAGCGGACAGCATTGGCAGCATCCCGCTCAGTCAGTCTGCCCCTTTCAAATAATCGTTCAAACAATTCGCCACCTGTCGCCCTGAAGAACATAAAAAAGGTTTGATGAGAGTCCAAAAAGCATAGTTTGTATATATAACTTGCAGTTCAAAAACAAGATAAAACTTTTCCCTATCAATTGGAACAGGTTAGAGTAAGTGAAGAAAAAGGCTTTTCTCTTTGATCCAACAACGGAAAAGTTACCGAGATTCAAACCAGTCGTACAACTTTACAATATTTGGATGCTCTAGGCCTTCCAGCGCCTTCATTTCTGCATAGACCATACTCTGACGATCCTTGACATTGCGTTTTGGAATGATCTTGATTGCGACTTCTTTACCGTCTGATATTCGAGTGGCACGTTTAACTGATCCAAAAGCGCCACTTCCTATTATCCGCCATCATTTTCATATAAATATCGAAAAAGAAAAGAAATAACCGTATAGAACTGGACGCCGTGAGTAGTACCTAGAATGGTGCCAAATTTGTAGCATTTCTTCTTTTCATATGATTTAGGTGGAAATCCATTGACAAGTGTATCAAGTGCAGTGAGAATGCCCATATGAAAAATAAGAACAAGAAAGAGAGAGAAGAGAGAGAGAACAGGAGTATGGCTTAATAAGGAGAACTAAAAAAAGCACCTTATGTTCTTCATATGCATGATCGCTGCAACTTGCACATGAACTGATTTGACAGCGACCCAAAAAAAATGCCTTGATATGCGGCAAAGTGTGTGCCGCACTTCTCTTCCTCATATCATATCATAGCATCCCGATTTAGCAAATTGTATGATCCAGGTAATCTCGACCTGTCCATCCAGCCAGCCAGCAGTCCAATTCCACGCTGCTGTTCTAGCAGCCAGCAATAGCAACAACAACGATACACAGTCCGTGTTTGAGCTCATTAAATTAAAAAATATGCGATCTGTTACTGCTTTCTCCCTCTCTCTCTCTCTATATATATATATATATCTCCCAATCTCAAAACCATGCTTGTCTTTTGGCGAACTGGAGTCCCAACTTTCATTTGCATCATTTTACATAATTATGTATGATTTCGGTCTTGTATAGTATCGACGTTCCTGTTGATGATCAGGAAGCCGACATGGAAGTTAAAGATCTCTTCCTCTCGAAAGAAAACTACAGCAAAGTCGGTAGAATCGAACAGTGCTGAATATGTACTTCCTTACAGAAGAAAAATTTTTGCTCTGGCCCGACTGGAATTTAGATTTCCGGAGCCATCTTCAGAATTGTGGTAGTATTTAAGCTCACATCATCATTGACACCATTATCGCAATCAATAAATGCAAGTAATAACTATAAAATGGATGGGACTTTTTGTATTTACATTGCAAGATGCTTGAGCTGGTATATATGGTTATTCTGATCCTTGCGTTTCCTGAATCACATCGTCGTTCGTAAATTCCATTTGTTCCAGCACTGGCAGAATTGCTTCCCATTGCGACATGCCCTAAATCGAACCACGTGAGTATATCTTAACATGATCATTAAGAGCCTATTAATTAGCTCACATTAGAATAAAAGTCTATGCGGCTATCGGCATATGCCGTTAGACTTTGCTTGAGCTCTGCCGTTTTGGATCGCTGGAAAAATTCATATTCTTCAATCATCTGTGTAGAGAAACCATTGGTGATATCGCTTGTCCGTGCCACTTCAGTTTCTAGCTGTAAAATCTCAGAGCTAGTCTCGTATATCTGAGTATTCGAGGTTATTCTTTTCTACATACTTCTTGTATTTTCTTGTCCAATTCGGCAATTTTGACTGGATTAACGCCGGCTCTTTCACGCTCTTCGATCGCTCGTTGCAAGAACTTGGACAGCTCTTCAAAGTCAATTTGGCTTTCATCCCGTTTCTGCAATGTTTGCTGCTTTGAAGTGAATATACAGTATTATTTTCGCTGCTGGCAACATTCAAGCTGTACCTTGACGGCGTTGCAGTAAGCCAATAACTCATGGATATCGTTCATAAACAGCATATCTTCCTTTCCAGTCTTGAAAACTGTCAGGAAATATATTTTGCGATGGCGATGACCTTCACTGCACCCTCACCATATCCTTCATTGATTTGGCATATGACTCTGCTGTCTCGGCAAATTGTCGTAATGGTAGACCGATATCAGACTCCATTGCCGATATCTCTCGAACACTCCATGCAAAGTTCTTGTAATCTTGTACGAGATCTAAGGAATACCAAAAAGAAAAGGAAGATCGTTAAACTCGATTGCACACTTTCAAAATGATGAGTTTGTTTACCTTCTTGACGGCGGCTTATTCGAGAGTACAGTTTCTCAATGTGTTTGAGGTTATCCTCAAATTTATCCACATAATCCTTCATGTCCAGAAATCGCTGATCTGGCTTTTGAACTTTGCTAAAGGCATTCATCAAGGCGTCTCCAAAAGATTCCAACAATGAACCTGTATCAGGAAAGCGTGATTCGTGTATCCGCTTATCATTTTGCTACACAATGTTAAACCTTTTGGGTAGATCGTATTAATAAAATCATCGCAGTGTACTCACAAAATCCACCGATTCTAAGAAAATGCGAGTACATTGGGATGCTTGCAAATAAGGATGAGCCGCCACGCGATCCAGAAACCATTGAAGCCTATCACAAGACAGGCATAGATCAGTGGACTATAAATGATAAATTGATATCAAAAAATGCCGCACATACCCTAATCGTCGCCTTTCTATAAACTGCTCATCAAATCGACCTCCGTTAATGTATCCTAAGTCATGTGTTCATCAATGGCGGGGTCCCTCATCCGGTGACAGAAGCTCCAGGTTATACCAATTCGGTTTTTCTCTGGGAGAGGCGGCACAACACACGCTGGGTATTCGAGAGAAAGTGCTCGATGTAGCCACACAAAATCCTGAAATCGTCGACGTACTGGTCGAGGAGTTGTCGAAGAAAATGTCTCAATGTTTGTCTAGGTTGATAGTGTCAGAGAGATAGGCAATATCTTCTATCTATCTCCATCTCTTCTTCCACTAACCTCAGTGGTGACTAGGTACGTAATATATGACCCCACTCCTAGACTGCCTGCTCGTTTTTGCGGATCGCTGACGCGGACGGTCATGTACCGTCCATAAGCATTGTACTGTGGTTGATCGCTACTCTCTACGCATACCGAGGGCGACGTTGGCGCCTGCTCAAAAGACTAGCTCTGCTCATTCAATACTCTTGCACCAAAAGTCGATTTGTGTTTGAATCGACTACCTCATTTCTTGGAGAAGTCGCAAAAGGATTCTCATCAAACTGCGATGAAAACCCATCTAGCGAGGTCGGCCATTCATCGGTAAACATGGTGATAAAGGGAAAAAGTGGGGATTCAATCAACTTTGTTCATTTAATTGCTGCTGCTTTACGGCATTTTTCTCGTTAAAGAGCTCGTGGTTTTTTCCAGCTACTAGGCGTTTCGTACATCCACAGATATTACATTGAGTAACAGTTGCGGTCTGCGGTCGAGCTATGCAACAACAGCGTATGAATGAGGACCGTTTTTGCCAAGATTTCTTATCAGCAACAAACGATATTTACATGCAATACGCACAGATGCAGTTCTGCCGGGTATCAAGGTTGTGTCACATCGTTTACATATTGATCGTTTGATATTTGGATCACTACCGAAAAGAAAAAAAATATTCTTGATTAAAAGGAGAATGAAGAAAAATAAGAAACATATCAGCAATTAGCCTACACTCGTGACACAAGCTTTTTGCTAATTTTTGACATGGTATTGTTGTAATATCGTCCTAAAGAAGCCAGTGATCCCTTGGGATCGCCTCGCCACGAGTTTGATCGGGATGGCTGTGGTGGTGAATCGGTAGGTTGGTGCTCAACAATGGTCGTCATTAAGACTGCTGCCTGATGAAGGAAGTTCATGCGTTGGAATGTCTGCAAATTCTGTTGACTAGGACCATCCTTGCCGCCCTTCTTTTTGCCCATGAGATCGGCTCAAAGTGTTATGCCAAGCGCAAAAAGGGCGCTTCTCACTCAGCAAAGAGAAGGTAACAAAGCGATAAAGAAGTCACAAAACCACGCATAAAAGAGTATTATTTTACAACATCGAGTCTACGAGTGTTAAAGAAGATGTCTAGGAGAGAACAATGTACTTTTGAAGATGCTCAGGAATAGCTGAATCGAGCTTCTTGGATTCCAACCACTTGCGGCCTGAAGAGAAGATAATTCGTTCATTAATTCCAAGAGAAATATAAAGCCCGGTATTTCCTTCAAAAACTTACTGAACAAACGAGACTGGTATCGGTAGGCACCATCGCAAAGAATAGTGACAATCTTCTTGCCCTTGCCGAGTTCTTTAGCAACCTTGGTGGCAGCAACCACATTCAACGCGGAGCTGGCACCGACGTAGATACCCTCCTCATCCAACAGTCTGTACAACATGCTGATGGACTCTTCGTCAGGAATACGGAACGAGCCATCAACCAAGTCGACGTCCTGCGCCAAGTTTTCAGTGATACGGCCCTGGCCGATACCTTCGGTGATGGATCCGCCCTCACGTTCAAGTAATTTGCCGCCACTCTGGAAATAACTGTGCAACACAGATCCTGGCGGATCGGCAACGTAGATCTTGATATTGCTGTTCTTGGTCTTCAAGAAGCGAGCAGTACCGGCCAGTGTACCAGCGGTACCAGTGGCACAAGTGAAAGCATCTACAGTGCCTTGGGTCTGCTCCCAGATCTCGGGACCGGTTGTTTCGATGTGTGCGCGGCGGTTGGCAATGTTATCAAACTGGTTGGTCCACACTGCATTTTCCAAACTTTCGGCATGACGACGTGCCTGATGGTTGTAGTTTTGCGGGTTGTCAAAGGCGACGGCAGGCACAGGGTAGACTTCAGCACCCAACATACGCAGCAGATCAATCTTCTCTTGAGACTAGACACGATATATATGAGTCAATCGGCATGTTGTATATTTTGCAACGAGATCATATTCACGGTACCTGAGTGTTTGGCATATAAATGACACACTTGTAACCCTTAGCACGGCACACATGGGCCAAACCAATGCCAGTATTACCAGCAGTACCCTCAACTACAGTACCTCCTGGACGGATAAGGCCCTTCTCCTCGGCATCCTTGACGACGTACAAGGCAGCACGGTCCTTGACGGAACCACCGGGGTTCATAAATTCAGCCTTTGCGAGAATCTCAGAGCCGGTCTCTTCGCTGAGACGGTTCAAGCGAATCTGTTATACAGCATACATTTAGAAAAGGCCCTCAAGAACTTCTCGAGACTATGTCGCTTCGGACTTACCAGGGGTGTGTTTCCAATGGCACCAATGAAGCCTTTGGTGATCTATAATGTCGGTTCAGTTCACCTTGTCTCTCTCAGGAATGGAGTGTAAAGACAACTTACGCCAGGACGAGCACCAGGGTGGACAGTGGTATACGCTCGAGAAAACGCACGGAGAGGGTTCATTGTCAAGTGTGGGGAAAAAGAGAGCAGAGCAGTGGTACCTGTCAGAAAGCTCACACCTCTTGAAGAAACCCCGCTTAGCACGCAATCGGCGTGCTGACCAATCCCCGTCAGCAACTCATTGATTTGACGAACAGATCTTGCTGTATGAGCTATGGCTATGCGAGGGAAACCTTTGTGAATTGCTTAGATACAGGACATTGCCAATTACCAGAACCAAGTCTCTGGTGTGGATATTTTATGTTAGTGATCGTGACGTATACAACGTACCTGATAAATAAGTGCCAGCATCAAGTCAAGGCAAAGCAAAGCTCGATTGCCATTAATAATACTTCAATATCTTATCTTGTAAGGGTAGTCGCTGTTGCCCTATAATACTTATCTTCGTAATATGCCTTGATGAGAAATGTTGAGCAAGAACCAAACGAGATTTATCAAAAAGAGGATCTTTTGAAACACATGGAATATGCCTTGAAGGAAATCAAAACAGGAAACGTGTATTATTAGGATGTTGGATTATATTAATAAGGTTTTTAGTAGTGTTGGCGCAGCCATTCTTCAGGGTCCTCAATGCCCACTAAATCCTCAACCGCTTCAAGCAGAGCTTGTAGTTCTGTCACAAAGGTAGCGCTGAGAACGACATAAGTCGTGTATGGAAGGAACGATGGATTGTTGATATCTTCACGTCTCAGCTGAATGCTGCGTTCAAGTGCCCTGCCAAATCGTTCTCGAGCTTCGGCCGGCGCGATCAAGTATGGTGGCAATGCCATTTTTGCTGATAATGTGGTGGATAAAAGTTTAAGTGTAGTCATGATAGATGCCAGCTAAATATCAAATTATGTCAATCAATATAGGAACTACATAGAAAGAATTTAACTTTCTGTATCCTTACGTAATCTCTGCGTTCACTTGTAAGGGTCATGGCAATTTGTTGTCTCCAGGGTCCACTGATATCTTGCAGTACATGCCCCTTTTTCGGTCCCCCAAAGCATTAGATATAGTCATGTCGGCAAACTCCTTCTCCTTTTCCTTTAGAATAGTTACCATATCAAATACTAGATCAGCCATGTTGTCCACCTTCTCAAGAATGACTTGGTAACTCTCCTTGGGAAACCGGCCCCGAAGTGGAGGTTCGAAAACAGCCAACTTGTGGAAAGTACGTTCGTCGGCAATCTGTCGTCGAATATTGATCGCCAATTTTCGGAAACCCTTTGTCTGTTGCGGCGTTGACGAGCCGTAAGTCAAAGCAGGTTGCACCATATGAACTGTGAGGATACCATATAGTTTGCTAATGTCGCGAATGGTTTGAGAAAGTCGTTTTCTTAATTCGACGCGACCGGTAACTGGGTAAGGTATCAATGATAAGATTGCACAAGCAGAGACACCAATCACGACAAGTAACATTCTCTGCAATAAAGATTGTGAGAAGAAGGATTCCTAATGAGCACTTGATAATTCTTCGTTTTACCTTGCCCGCCAAAGTCCACACGGGATCATTGCCTGCAGCAGCACCAACAGTGTAATTGAACTCATAAATAACCACCTAGTCGTGTTTCATTTAGCAACAGTTTTTCTTGTTATTATCTCTTTTACTTCTCTTTACTTTACTTACCAGCAGTATAGTGATTGCGGTCATGATGGATAAGACTCTAAAAGCTGGCTGTGCAACCAAAAGATAGTAGAGAATAACAAAAACAACAAACATAACCACAGCAATGCCGTACGGGTTTCCTTGAGTCATTTCCCAGACGACAATGCCAAATACACCGCCCAGCACAGTTCCAAAGACACGCATGAGAATTCTGTATAAGTCGGTAGTACAATTAGATCGGCTTCAGTGTACACTACCGTGTATTGGGTGCAGCAAACTTACGTGTACAAAAACATGCCAGTCATGGGAAACATCCATAGAGAAAGAGCAATAAGAGCCCATTGCCCACGCCACTCATAGTACCAGGTCGCACTCTGTGGCAGATAGATCGGCAAAGCCAGCAACACAACACCACTAGCTGTCTTAAATGCAAAGAATGTATCCACCTTGACAAACCACCTCCGGACGCTGTAAACAGCATACCAGAACCTTTGTGCTGCAGTAGCCGGAGGATCGACATCTGGATCGCGGCAGTATAGTTTTCCCGTAGGTGCCTTTACGAAGGCACTGCCCGAAGATCCTCCGTTTTCTGGATCCAGTGCACCCAAGTCGGTACGTGTGTTCGTTCGAACAAGCGTCAATTCTGTGCCCTGCTGGGCATAGTCGCCGCTGTCGCCACCCATGTTTGGATCAACTTCGCCTGGCCGGAACCATTTTTTAAAGGCCTTGTTGGATGGTAACCAGATGCGGCGTTTCTGGCGTTTCAATTCAAGTTCCTTGACGAATTGCAAGAGTTCAGCCATTTTGCGAGCATAATCCTTGAGGTTGTACCGATAAGTAGATATCAGATGGAGACCGCCATAGTGTCTGGGTACGCCTGCATGGTGATGGAGATCCAGAAGCTTCTCGACACTTTTCCCGGCTTTCATGTCCAATTTGCCAATCATGTCTTCCAGCTCCTCAGGTTCAGTTCGTTTGCCTTCGTAAGGAGGCCGTTTCGAGAAGATAAAGAAGCGTGGAAAGGGCCACAGGATACTGTTGAGTGCGGTGCGATTCGGAGGACCCTGAAGAGCAGATAGCCGTCCAATGCATTCGTTCATTGCGTCGTAGCATGTATCAGAAATTTCTTGGAAGAGAGCCTGTAATTCTCGGATAGCGTCTTTCAAGGTATCTTTTTCTAGCTGCTTTTGCTCTTCCGAGTCGTTTTCGAGAGCCATGCCGTTTCCATTTTCGAGCTCTTTCCTCAATATTTGGGCGAGACCGATGCCGTGCAGAGCTGGTCGCATACCTTTCACCATGCGAGTTAAAATGCTGACATCTTTGCCAGACAGATGAGAGAACAATATATCGCGGTGAACGGCTCGTTTGCAGTCGATCAGGACGAGCGTGCTGTTATCCAGGCTTTGATGAAGAATAGGTAGAGTCGATTTGATAGATTCTCCTTGTGACCTCGACAAGAAATCATTAGAGTGAGTTTTGAAGAAGGTATTGTAACCTTGGAGGGTTTTCAGCAGTACAGCCATGTAATTTCCAATGCTGTCTGCAGGCCATATCAGTCCAGATACAGCGACGGCAATGCCGCCACCCAGGGCAATCGGCTTCAAAAATGACCACTATACAGATCACAAGATCAATATTAGTGCGTTTCTTATTTCTTTCTAGTACAATTCTTGTCCTAAAACGTACGATCACTATCGGTTGGAAGCCTCTGATAATCGATGGATCCGTTAACCCAAACTATTTTAGAGTCGATTTAATAGACGTGTGGCGACAACTGGGTTGCGTCAAATTTACACATAGTAGGATACCAGCGTTTATGCAAGCGAAATTTGCTATATGTGGAAATAAGATACAATACTTATCCAATACGGAAATCCAACCAGCCTTCATCTTTTTCATGACCTTACCTCTGGCAACTTTTGTACGGAAATATGTTATGATAAACATGCCTATGAACATGTATACTACGAGGACACCACTGGACTTTGGTTGGACGGGTATGGGGTTGTCAGGGTCTCGAGCCAAGTCGGCCGTGTACATTGCTACACAAAATGACAGATTAGGATATTCGCCACTTTTGGAATTCAGAATTTGATGTGCATACCGAGTAAACTGTATGCAGCAGCGACGAGAGCACCAGAGGTACCACAAATAACATCCTGTGAGTTTTTGATTGCATTAGTGACAAACAGAAGTGGGAGATGACACTCCGATGTCCCATAGTCTCTTACTTCAAGAACGGCGCCTGTGAAGAAATATCAGAGGCTTTAGCTCCCCCACAAACAAAACGTCAAAAAAAAATGGGAACGAGATAAGACTTACCAAAAGTACGTGAAGGGAAGTAGAATACAAGCACAATACACACCAACAGAGATCCCTGGCCGATCGCTTCTCTGCAGCGATCACTCAAGGTCATTATGAGACCGATGAGTAACGCAATAGGCGGTTTGAGGAGCTTCCGGATTTGGTCGAAGGGTGGCAACTGTATCCGTTTAGACAATGGAGTCTTTTGCTTTTTGACATTATCTCGTATCAATTTTTCATCTGGTCGTGTGTCGTTGTCATCGTCCTTTTCGTGCATTTCCTTCACGGTTGAAAAAGTGTGAAGAAACGAAAAAGAAAAAGAGAAAAAAACTTTCCTAAATTAGTGCCCTTGTTTCAGAACAGCAACAGAGCAGTTTCTGCAGGAGAAATGTACAATGGCAACTCAGCGGGATCGGCGGGAACCAACCGCTATACCAGATTATGGATGACCCGCCAAGATTTTAGCTTAATTCTCTTATGTCTAGTCCATTCCCGGGTGCCGGTTTGCACTATTTTAGTATTACCATTAGTCAAAAGGATGGGAAAAAGGCTAGCAAAAACGTATTGATCTGACCACAGCAAAAGGAAGCGGAGATGCACTTGGCTATGTTAAGGGTGTGGTTCGGATATTCAGGGCTGATTTGGATGGCAGCAAACGAAGTTTTTGTCCATGTCCCTCGTGGACAGAACTCCACGTTTGAGATTTACTTGCTGAAATATGTCTTTTCGCCCTGGTACCCATGGACAATTAACAAAGTGGTTATTGTAGCTCATTCAGAGGGTGATCTATTATTCTCGTTGTATAATACAGTGAAGGAATGTTTACAAAATACATAATAATCTACAGTTTGGCCTTGACTGTGATCTCCTTCTTTGCCAAATCGCGTATTTGTCTGCGGAGAATCTTGCCGCTATTGCTTTTTGGGATGGCATCCAGGAAGCGCACGCCTCCCCGCAATTTCTTGTATCCCGTTACGTTCTTGGCAACAAAGTCGGCAATATCCTTTGCGAGGGCATCGCTGGCCTTGACATTAGGTTGGAGAACAACATATGCCCTAGGAAGTTCGGTAGCCTCCTCGGTATCATAGACGCCGACCACACAGCAGTCAGCAATATCAGGGCGGCTAAGCAACAATGCTTCCAGCTCTGCCAAAAGACCAAAAAGATGCTAGTTAGGGACTGACTCTACTCCTGTTGGTTTTCAATCATCCTAATTCTCTTACCAGCTGGTGCTACTTGGAAACCCTTGTACTTTATCAATTCCTTGAGGCGGTCGAGAATAAAGAACTCTTGACTCTTGCTATCAAATTTGCATACGTCGCCAGTACGCATCCAACCATCAGCAGTGAAGGTCTTTGCATTGGCTTCAGGGTTGTTAAGATAACCCTTCATAATGCTAGGACCTCGGACAAGTAGTTCTCCCTCTTGATCATCTCCGAGTTCTAGAAGAATACAGACAGAGGTAAGTCAGCAAAGATCTGTAAACGTCGTCATTGTAAGTATACTCGAAGTGATTACCGTTATCATGCTCATCGACAATTTTGCATTCAATGTTCGGCAGCAAGACACCGATGGAGCCGGGAGTTCCGCCACCATCCATTCGCTGGGTAATAATACCTAGCAGACCGCAATATATATAAGTATGTTTTCGAAATATAGAGAATAGATTTTACTAATAATGATTTAACTTACCACTGGTGGTTTCAGTCATACCATAGCCCTGCTTCAACAAGGCAGGCATACGCTTTGCAAGGTTGTCAATGTGCTCTTTACCTAAGGGCGCGGCACCGCATCCGAGAAGACGCACAGACGACAAGTCGTACTTGGATACAATAGGGTTCTTGGCCAGTTGCACAGCAACTGGGGGAACAATGCTGACTAATGTAATCTTGTACTTTTGAATAAGCTCGCACATGAGCTGAAGATCAAAGCGGGACATGATAACAACAGGCTGAAGCTTGTGGAAAGCGTTCAAGCAGAGGACAGTGAGACCAAAGATGTGATAGAATGGAAGGAAACCAAGGGCAATGTCTTCCTCTCGAGAGAATTCCGGATCCATAGCGAGAGTTTGGAGCATTTGCGCGATAAAGTTCTGATGAGTTAGCATGACGCCCTTGGCTACACCGGTTGTGCCGCTAGAGTAGCAAATAAAGGCAACATCTTCCTTGCTCTTGAGACCTTGGATAGGGTACGAGACGCTTCTAGAGCCCATGAGCGAGTAGAATGGCTTGATGCCATCGGCTTCCTTGTCGCCAAAGACGAAGATACGCTCACGTGGGATGCCAACATTTGCGCACACCTTGAGCAAGACTGGCAGCAGAGCAGGCACGGTGACAAGTGCCTTGGCTTGCGAATTGGAGATTTGATGGTGGAATTCGGCTGAATTTTGCGGAAATCTAGCAATTAGAGATTTTAACAAACAATTTTTACAAAGGATTTACCTTCAGTGTAGGCAGGGTTGCTATAATAATGAGCGCGGTGTGGTCGTTAGACAAATGCTTTAGAGATATTACTGGATTTATTTATTACCCTGGAGACACGATAACCTTGGCAGCTAAGAGTGACAGATACAGAACAATGTGGTCGTACTGATTGGGAGCGAAGACAGCCACAACGTCGCCGTATTTCAAGCCCACTTTGTCAATCCAACCTGCTGCCAGTCGAGCAGAGATATCACGGACTTGAGCAAACGTCAGAGAGCGACCAGTGTGGCCGTCAATGGTAACTTTGCGGTCTGCAGGGTAACGGGTATTGAATTCATTGGGAGAAAAAAGGAACGAGACGATATCTTTGTCGGGGAGAGGAACAGGATCGAACGTGGACTTGTAGACAACCATGACGGCTTTGTAAAGTATATGGTACCTGAACGCAGAAGAGAGAAAACCTGCAGCGGGGCGAAGATATCTTTTATACCGACAGGTGGGAAAAGGACTTACATAATTGCGTTTGTGCGATTCATCATCGAGAATGAAGCGGACCTTACAGAAAAGCGCGGGGCGGTAAATCTTTTACCACGGTATCTTACTGGAATATCCCCGGCGGGTTTGCACTGACAATAACGTCTTCAGACCGAATTAGTTTGCGTACGGTCTGAGACAGCAATCTACAGTGTTTCCACCTAGAATTGGCGCTTTTTTTCTCATTGTCTCTACTTCTTTTTCCTCTGCGCTCTCCAGTTATAAGATATACATAATCACGCAAATACAAAAATGAACTTTTATCTACTGTACTAGTATTCGATCCACATATCCATCTGACCACTTTGACTGCGTAGGTCTATTCATGTGCGCCTAGCTGCGTGAATTTACTAGCAGACATGCAACAAAGCCCCCGGATGCGTGCCTGAAATAGACTGTATTCCTGTAATAAGCCTTTTTTTCTTGCTACATCGAGTCGTGCAACCATTGTCACTCCCCAAAATGTTGATAGTCAAACAGAAAACTACAACTGTTGCCAGTTTTTTAATAGACACAGCACAGGAGGCGAAAAAAGGATGATGTACAAAAATGGAGAGAAGAAGCCCCTTTTCCCTTTTTTTTTAAAAAAAAGAAGTAAGAATGAGAATCGGTGCCTCTTTCATTTTCATACTATTTCTTTTCTCTTCGCCCCCTCACTTCAATGTCTTGGCGTGACAGAGTATTTGCGAACCCGTTCAAAACCGACACGACCGGTGACTAGCGCAAAAGGTTGTCCCAGGTGGCGCAAACATTTATTTGAGAAACAGTATGTTCCCCCATTAGTAATTACAGTTGTTGTTTTCGAATCACTAGACTTTTGGTAGCTTTGATTTTGTGGAAAAAGGTTTGGAACTCATTCCAGATTTCATTTTTGGACAGTTCAATTTATTATATATTGTCTCCTTGCCCTTGGTTGTCAGCATGTTCATTATATGATCTATATTATTCTGCAACAGTCATATCCAAGAATATGCGAGGTAGTCGTATGACCCTTTGACACTCGAAAATTCTGTCACTAAGGTATTTATGTCTTTTCAACGCTGTCAAACCTAAAGCTTGATCTGATTCACACTTCGAATCCTTCTTAGACCCTAGGCCTTTCGTTTCCATGTTGGCTGTATAGATAGAAGGAACACTACATTTAAGAGAGGCCAGGAGAAGATATCCAATTATGATTTGTAAGAGCAGATAAAGAAGATTGAAAAAGTCATTACAGCTAAGAAAAAAGGATCGTGAATAGATACAACATAGTTTAATAGTAAATAATCTTGAGATATGGAACAGTATCCACAAATCATTTGTCGTAGATGGGACAAGTTACCTTTGAAGACATCAGTAAAAGAAAACTTGGACGGAAAGAAACGTTTCTAGCTGCAAGCTAATCCAGCTACTACATATGCGTATGGGATATATCACATATTATCGATACAGGGCATATCATGGACATAACGCTTCGCTTTCGTATAAGATATCTTCTCAAAACATTTCTTGATGATAAACATAGCCATCTTTGCATTTTACATGTAAAATGCTGCCGCACAGCACCGACTTTGTTAATGTATGCGGAAGATGATGCTATAAAGGTACATAGAATGCAAAAAGTGAAGAGAAAAGGTCTTTATAAATGTGTAAAACTGTGCTGTCTACAGCAGCGACAACATGCAGAATTCGACACCTTCCTTTTCTGTCAAAAGAGGGGATGCATGCATAGCACACTATGCACAGATTTAAATCTGGACAACCGTTCTGTATTCCTCAGAACGTATCCCTATCTCTTTCGTTCCTTGTATTTTTACGCAATGGAGAAGAAGGATGCTTATTTGACCATAAATACTGATACGCCACCTTCGCCTTCAGTCGTTGCGTCCCGGCATGTCCATCTGCCTTCATGGATACAAACAAGCTTACCCATTGCCACTTACTGTGCAGCCAGTATCATCATGACGGTCACCAACAAATACGTTGTCAGTGGCGGTTTTAACATGGTCTTTTTGCTGCTTACAGTTCAGGTAAAATTTATCTATTGCAAAATGGGTTATCACTTGGCTGCAACTCTCACACACACACACATCTCTCTCTCTCTGTCTCTATTGATTTCCTCGCGCTCAGAGCGTCGTGACCGTTGGATTTCTACAAAGTTTCAAGTTTCTCAACCTGATAAAGTGTCGCGACTTTAATACGGATGAAGCAAAGAAATGGCTACCAATTGTCGTTTTCCTGGTCGCAATGATTTACACTGGATCTAAGGCATTGCAATTTCTACCGATACCCGTATATACCATCTTTAAAAACCTGACAATCATTCTAATTGCATACGGAGAACTATTGTGGTTCGGAGGCAAAATCACGGCAATGATGATGGCATCCTTTGTTCTTATGGTCAGTTACAACAGCGAAAACTTCCAAGTCGTTCCAAGTACTAATTCCAAAGATACATCTTTTTAGACATTGTCCTCAGTCATTGCAGGTTGGAACGACGTTTCTGAAGCGATCTCTTCGATTGCCAACGTGTACTATAAAAGCAGCGACGATGCAGTGCCTATGATAGGATACTTTTGGATGGGAGTGAATTGCATTTCATCTGCCTCGTTTGTTTTGTATATGCGCAAGAGAATCAAGTTGACTAATTTCAAGGACTTTGATACCGTCTACTACAACAATCTTCTCTCAATACCTCTTTTATTGATACCAAGTCTGCTTCTGGAGGATTGGTCACATAGCAACTTGCTACTAAACTTGTAAGTAAAATCATGTCGTGCAAATTGTTATTCCATACTAATTTTTGACAAAAAAAAGCCCCGAGGATGAACGTCAGATACGGATCTGGGCCATGATTTTTTCAGGCGCATCAGCTTTTGGCATGTCATATGCTTCAGCGTGGTGCGTTCGAACGACCTCGTCTACAACGTACTCTATGGTAGGCGCACTTAACAAGCTACCGATCGCTGTATCTGGCATCGTTTTCTTTGGAGACCCAGCTACATTTGGCAACGTCACTGCTATCTTGATTGGATTTATTGCTGGCATCGTGTATTCTTATGCTAAGGCCTTCCCGGACAAGGCTGGATACATTGTAGCATCAAGTCAAGTTAGAACAGAGTCATCCTCATCGTCGTCATCATCATCGAGAATGGATGAAAAAGCATAATTATGATCTATATCATTACAAGGAATATATTGACAGATTATACATTTACACACACACACAAAAAAAAGGTTGCTCTAATGTTGCAATGCGAGTTGAACAAAAAATTGATGAAGTCTGTTGTCATGCGTCAATTCGGGGTGGAATGCCGTAGCAAACAAGTGGCCTTGCTGCACAGCAACGATAGTCTCTGCGTCCGTCTGTCCAACCTTCTTCTCCAAGCGCGCGACGACCTTGACCTTGTCAGACAAAACCTTTGTAATTATGGGCGCACGGATAAAGATGGCATGGAAAGGTGTCTCGCCTACAATGTCGGGCATATGGAGCATGGTATCAAAGGAATCCTTTTGGGTGCCAAACTGGTTCCGGTTCACACAGATATCAAGACCACCAAGAAGTTGTTGTCCTCCCTTCTTTGCGCCGGTAGCTTCGTTTGCCAGCATAATCATGCCTGCGCAAGTACCCCACGTGGGCTTGTGCTTGACAAACTCTCTCAGCGGTTCGAGCAGATTGCAACGCTCGGCAATCAGTGCCATGGAGGTCGACTCGCCACCGGGAATGATAAGTGCATCAACACTTGCAAGCTGTTCAGCGGTACGGACAGCGACAGCTTCGCTCACTAGTGGTATTCTCTGCAGCATGTGGATATGCTCTAGAAAGGCACCTTGCAGTGCTGTAGATCGTGTCAGCGATCAGTATTGCTTTATCCTCTGAAGTAAGTTCCAACATACCAAGTACGCCCACTCGAAGAGTCTTTTCTGCTTGTTCTGTTACCATGCTGATCGACGAGGAAAAAGAGAAACAAGTGGAATAAGTCGCCCTGCATTTTTTATGGAAAATTTACAGACCCGTTGAGTCAGACTTGTTGCCATGTCAATTCTCATTGGACATTTGATTGGTAATCTTCGCACGCTCGATCCGGGTAATCAGAGATCAGAAAGAGCCAGATTGACAATGCCATTTATTGGTGTTATTTCAAGTCGCTTGCCAATCCTTTTTTCTATACTGTAAAAAAAATTCATACTTCCAAGTTTCCATCATAGCATTGATATCTCCAGATGGGAAGGAAATCTCGATTGACTTGGCAATTTTCATTCGACCGACGGGAGGTCGGTTTGGGGGCAATCTTTGTTGCGTAGCTCGATCAGCCGTGGAGTGTCACGATGAGGTAAAGTTGTGTTAAGTGATGTATTATTTCAAGTTGTTTGCCATCTTTTTCCAATCACTATCTGGAAGTTGATCTCTTCCGTTGCTATAATAATTCATCATACATTCAAGCTTCCATCGTCGCCATATATCTTCAGATGGGAATCCCATTTGTTGCCACTCGGCCTGCTTCGTTTGGTCTTCTTCTTCCTCCTCCTCTTCCAGCCGCTGCAAGAATGCATCTCTGTATTCATTGACAAGACCCGCTACAAATCCTGCTGCGTCTGTTGCTACCCGATCATGCCGCTTCCTGGAATCGGTCCAGTGCTCTAGTCGTTGCCGTATTACTTGCTCGTCTGCTTCCTGGCCTGGCTCGAGAGTGCCCAGTGCAGCTTTTGTCTCTAGTTCCAATTTTTCGATATCTGGAATCAATTTTGTGCGCAAAAGAACGCTCAAGATATTGGTCTCGTGCTCTGTGGTGGTGGGTATATTTGGGTGAAGCATGAGCTTTGGTAACGTGGCGTTGCTGCCGGTCTCAATGTATCCGTAAAACTCTTCAGCGAGGGATGCAAACTTGGCTGTAAGCATGTTGAACTTGTTTAAGAGATCTGGCCAGGTAAACGGGTATTTCGGCTCCTTCAAGTACGCGATCTGTGTTGCAAATGTATCTTGGAGTGACCATAGTTTGCCGCGTAGTAACTCTAGTTCTTGGACAGTGTTCGGATCGAAACGCGACTGTGATCGTTGGAGGTCCATATTCGGTGTTGAAGGGGAGAAAAAGAAAAGGATGCAGATCCCGCCCACCACTTGGAAGCTACAGTTCTTTAATCCACATTATATACAACTATCTTTATTGGAAGTGTCATCTTTTGTTTTTTCTTCTTTTTTTACAACCTGTTCACATTTCCAAGGTATGTGCATGCTTCTTGCACTCGCTTGATCATTCCCTTTTCAGCTTCACGCATCCACACTCGAGGATCATAGTACTTTTTGTTGGGAGCCTCGGGTCCCTTTGGGTTACCGACCTGGGCTTGCAGGTAATCCTTGTTGGCCTTGTAATAACTGTGCAAACCGTCCCAGTATGCCCACTGCGTGTCGGTATCAACGTTCATCTTGACAACCCCGTTGCGAACAGCTTCGCGGATTTCTTCCTTGGTGGATCCAGAACCTCCGTGGAAAACGAAGAAGACCGGGTGTCTCTTGTCAGTCTTGAGCTTTTCCCGTACATAGGTTTGGTGCTTTTCGAGCAACTCAGGGTGCAGCTTGACGTTACCGGGAGCATATGAGCCGTGCACGTTACCAAAAGCGGCTGCAATGGAAAAGTACTTGGAAATAGGCCGGAAAGCTTGATAAATGTCCCAAATATCCTCGGATTGCGAAAACAGCGAAGAATTGTCAACGTCTTCGTTGTTGACACCATCTTCTTCACCACCCGTTATACCAATTTCCATTTCGAGCCATTGTTTCATGGGTGCCATGCGCTTGAGATAATCAACACAGATACGAATGTTGTCTTCCTTGGTTTCCTTGGAAAGATCAAGCATGTGTGACGAGAACAAAGGTTCGCCATGTGCCTTGAAGTATTCTTCATCGGCTGCGAGCATGCCATCCATCCATGGCAACAAGTCTTTGGCGCAGTGATCAGTGTGGAGAATAACTGGGATGCCATATGCCTTGGCGACAGAGCGGACGTACTACGGAAACAAAACAAAGTTGTGTATTAGCATAGTCAAGTCTCCTTTGTCATGTATACCAAATTCATAACGACTTACGTGAGCGCCTGCGACTGCACCAAGAACGGCTGCTTGCTGATTTGCGTTGGAAAGACCCTTGCCTGCATAGTAAGCAGATCCGCCGTTTGAGAACTGGATGATAATTGGAGACTTGATATCGCGCGCGGCTTCAAGCACAGCATTGACAGTGCTATTAAGAAGTTTTTACATCCATGTTAGCTCAGTATATGGTAGCTACAGCCCTTTTTGTTTCACAACTGCTTGCCTAGTAGACGTTACGTTGATGGAAGGGATAGCAAAATCATTATCTTCAGCATATTGGAAAACGCGATAGACGTCTTCGCCAGTAATGACTCCAGGAGGCACAATATCGAGAATACCCATATTTTGACAATTCTTTTTTTTAGTGAACTAGGATACGAAAAAAAACTGAACAAAGCATTTGCTTTTTTTTCTATCCTTTTAACTTGTCTTCTTTTTTTTCAAGGGTCTTCTGTTGGACCCCTCACTAACAACGGATTTTCCGATATTACATGATCTCCTTCATGAAAGCATCTGACGTTGGTTCGCGTCCCAAAAAGTCCTTCAAAAGATCCATTCCATCCCTAGATTTTTATGGTGATTTAGTTTCAGTGACACAACACTCGTCCCGCGAAAAACAACTCACTTGCTGCTTCCAGGTTCAAGGATACATTTGCGGTACTCGTAGCCGGCCTTTGGAGACATGGTATCTTGCTTGAACTTTGTATAGAACATATCACTAGAAAAGACTTTGGACCACATGTATCCGTAATAACCTTATTGGTTGTTTTGCGTGAGTCAGTGTATTCCTACTTGACGCTTATCGTTGCTACGAACCTGCGTCGTAACCTCCCATAAGATGTCTAAGAAAAATATTGCTGTTAGAGCTATGGATATCTATATGAATTTCAATATTTTTACTTACCCAAAGGCAGCCTGGCCGCAAGAGCCCTACATTTTACATTTGTCAGCATCGAAGCATGCAGAATATGTACATTCTAGACTGTGTTTTAGGGCTTACTTCAGGTGCTTTAATGAGCGAAATTTTCTCTCTCAGATCGTTGTACACTTTGGTAGTGTCAATGTTTTCGTCTAAAATGATGTCATTAGTTTCAAGATGAGCTCTTACATAGTAATTAGAATGATAAAGCTACTCTTTACCTTCAGTAGTGTGGATCTCCATATCAAAGATACCAAAGAAGAGCTGGCGCAAGTTAAAGAGACCAGCATTGACCTTCTTTGTCTCTATGATGCGGTCAATGATTTCTTCGGGAATAGGCTCGCCTGTTTCATAGTGGCTCGAGAAAAACTTTAAGGACCTGACATCATAGCACCAGTTCTCCAACATCTATGATGATACTTAAGTCTCCGGGGAAAAATGCTATGTAGTAATTCTAAAGTGTACCTGCGACGGAGCTTCGACGAAATCGTTCTCAACTGACGTGCCGTGGAATCTCGCATACTTTGTACGACTGCACAGGTGGTGCATGACATGACCCTGAATCACAGTCGGATTAGCAGAAATTGAAGGTACTCCTTTCCCCAAGACTTACAAGTTCATGGAACAAGGTCTTTACTTCATCGTGCTTTAGCAGCGATGGCTTGTCGGCAGTCCTGAAATAATGTGTGCACAATTTCAGCTACAGCCATGTATGATTGGAACTATCAATACCTACGGCTTAGTAAAGTTGGCAACCATGACGCCAATAGGTGGGACGCGAGATCCATCGTCCTCAAGATAAGAAGGCTGAATGGAAAAGCATGCAGCGTGAGGGACTATAAAATACAAAATAAATATCATCAGTGAGACTGGATACCATCAGCATGTCCCTTTACAACCCCTTACACTTGTTGTCACGCGGATGAAGATCCAGGTACATGTAGCCAGAGAAGCTCTGGTCCTCGACAGCATCCCAGCACTCGTAGACTTGAACATCGGGGTGCCACACAACCGCCTTTTCCTTGGGCACCTTGACAAACTTTAGACCCAAAACCTTTTCGTAAATTTCAAGCATTTCTAAACGTAGGGTAAATAGATGGTTAGGTCTGCTGTGGACTCGACATACTGGTCACGGTGTTTTCAAGGCTAAAGTATTTCTTGATTTCTTCTGGATAAAGCTGATACTTGGTTTCCAACAAGATGTTTTCATAGTAGCTAGTGTCCCAGGCATTGATCTTGCCATCAAAGTCTTCACCGCGCTCGGCTACTTATTGTGTGAATATCCACCCAAGAGCCCCCTTAAAAATATTTTCTATTCTTTTACCCTTTTCAGCCTTTTTGAGCTCCTTCATGACTTCGATTTCCTTGAGAGCCAAATCGCGCATTCTCTCGACCAGATCAAAAAGGAACTGGCAAACCAAAGATGTTAATACGCCGCCATTCCAGAGAGGCCTTTGTTCAGATTTACGTTTCGGACTGCCTCTGACTTCTTTGCCATCTTGATATCAAGCACATAATCCATGTGTGTTTCGTAACCCAAGATCTACAGAGATGATTGTCGTCATAAGCAATTTTTTCTGCTTTGCAATGTACATATTTTCATATGCTCTACATACTTTGGCGCTTCTTCTGCGGATCTTGACAGCCTATGTTTCCGTCCACATTGATTATACTGCTAACTTTTGCCAACATTATATCGTTGATCACAAACCTCTTCGAGCAAAGGAACATTTTCAGAGTTGCGAGATTCAAAAGCAGTTGCATATGCTTTACGCGTTTCCTCGCGCTTGCACCGCTTCATCACTAGCCGAGAGTATTAGAAACTCTTCCATTTACTAGAAAACCTGATTGTCTGATTATCCCTACCAGGGAGATAGTCTGTAAAGAGAGGTAAATAATTGGGCACAATCGTAATTTAGTATACTGCATTAGTTAGTGGATAGCATTGAGCATTTACCAGGATACCTAAGTACAGTTAGCAGGAACGACTAGATGGACTCTATATATCTCTGAATTCACTCACTTCATGGTCAGGACGTATTTTTGGACACCATCTTCTTCAACGGTCTTTAGACCACCTACACAAAATTGTAAGGAACCTTCTCCGTCGAATCGACTGTATGAAAGGATAGATCATTGATTACCCAAGAAATCGTCGTCCATTCCCTCGAGCTCTTCCTACATGACACTGCGTTTGTAGTCTGCAATTGAGCAACGAAACTAAAGACTAACCTTTGTAAACTTAATGGCTGATATGACAAGAAAAAAAGAAATTAATGCTATGGATAATAGTAGCAAACCTATATTCTATGCTTACTGCTGCTTTCCTGATTGTAATTCTTTGTAAACTCGATTCTCAAGTCACTCAGTCGGTTACGCAAAGCCTTGAGCTCTTCACGTTTGTCTTCGGGGAGATGAAGACCGTTGCGTCGGAAAGTACGCTCCATTCTGGAAAGCAAACGTTCGTCTTGAGGATCGAGTGTTTTCAAATCAGTGTTGGTATAGATATTATGGATGACCGTGTAAAGGTCATGGCGCATGCTCTGCTCAATGTTAAAGTCGCTGTACTCCTTCTCGGCTTCAAGTGATGCTTCACGAACAGCAGCGTCCGGCGAAAAGTGACTCAAGGAACCGCAAAGATCGATTTTACCTTCCCATTTCCACCTATTTCAGAACAAATTTCCTTTTTTAAAGAAGAAGACGAAAATTTTACCTTCGTTGGCATTTTCGAAACGCGCGATACGTGGAATGACATTGGCAAAGGTCTGCTCTTCAGGTTTCAGGGCTGCGATTTCGTCGTTCAGGGCGCGTTCCTCGGCAATAATGGACTTTATGAGTTGCCTAATCTCGGCACCCGAAAGGTTAAAGTTGAGAACGGGTGGCGGTGCGACTTGAGTCATTGCGTGAGTAAAGAAGAAAAGAAGAAAGAGTAGCGGGAGGGCTCGGCCGCGCGCTTGCATTTCTGAAATCGTGAGCTTCTTGTGTCACCGTCGGCATTGCCGCCCTACTCCCTGTCCGCGACAGGAACAGTATCTTTGAACGTTCTGTGTTGGCTTAACTGTAACAATAAAGTGGCAATGGCATAGATTTTTTCTGTGTTCTGTGTCTCCACAAGCAGTTAAAGTGATTTAATTTAACATAGAAACAAGAAAGAAAAGAAGAAAGCAAGGGGGACTTTGTGTATCATTGCAGGGTATGGATATACAGCAGAAAAGTCGGATATGGGGCAAATATATGAAAGTACTGGATTGGTTTTTTCTAGGCATGCTGCTACTCCTCTTCACGCGCTCGCGCAATAATGCTTTCGACTTCTGATCGTCGTTCAGCCATTTTGGATCGTTTTTGTTCTTGATTGTACAGATGCCGGAATAACAAGGTGCCGCCAATTGTGGATAAGCCAAGGAAGAAAGTGACAAGAAACATGTAAATGTTGGAATAGTACATGATGTCGTCAATATCATCCATTGAGTACAGAAGCACAAGGCGCACCAGGAATTCGCTGACTAGACCAATACCCCATGCGCCGGTAAGCAGACGAAAGAAAACGCGAAAGGTTCTCCAATTGTCCCAAAACCAATCCCAGTGTTCAGAAACAGTGTGTGGCTGCAGCATGACAGTGCCTGATATCGCTATACGTCGTCCAGCATAGAACATGAATGGTCGCAAAACATGTTGTTTCCATCGAAACGGTATCAATGTCGCAAGGAGCATGAAGCCCATAGCGAGCGTCATGGCGCTCTCGCGAAGAATGTACAGTTTAGCATCACTGGAACCGACTGCCAACATGGCTGAGGCTGCAAAGCTCAAAAATATAAGCAGGCTCATCATGTCTATCTTTTTGTCTCGGATGGCTTTGAAAACCACCGTAATGGCAGGTGGTGTGCCTGCTAAAACAAGCGCTGGTAGAGGCGATACGTAGAGACGTAGCACATAGTATAACAGGATGGGCAAAACGAGCTCTGCCATCATGCGTGCTGTAATGTCCATGAATGCCCGAGTTATCGAACGTCGATTGGGAACCGAGGTCTGCATGAAGGTCGGGGCACGGCCTACAGAACGGTAGCGCGGCACACTTGAGCTCCCACTGGTGCTGCTACCCGTCGTTCCAGACAGCAAAGGTGTAGTGGACGTTGGTGAGGTACTTGTGTCAGCTTGTGTCATAAGAGACAGAAAACAAGAATACAGAAAACTCTCTCCTAAATTCAGGTGCACACAGAGAATACAGGTATTTTCGAAAATTGGGATGGCGCTAGATCAGCTGCATGGATGCTTAACCTTTTATTATTGAGCAGAAGACTGTTCAGCGTACTCATCTAAGCGTTCTTTGATTTGCTGCTCGATAGATGGCTCCGTATCGGTGGTGGTAGAAACAGGCGCGCCCTGGATAACAACCAATGAGCATGCTACTATTATCTTTATGTAAAATACAGCTATGTACTCACGGCTACACTGCTAAACATCTGAGCTTTGATTTCATCTGCAAAAAGAAAAGAAAAGGTCAATGACGTGATACTCTTTGCATAAAATGTATAAATGGCTTTTTTTGTGCTTACCAAACTTTGCATCACTCAGGGGCGAGAAACGAATTAGGTTGTTATCTGGGAAATGGTCAAACATGTAGGACTCTGTTATCGACAGCTGTGCACACTGCTGTGCAAGTTTGCCAAACACTATAGCATCCGTGCGATATCTGTGTGGAAAAAGCTTAGCATATTCAGAATATTCTATCCGGCAATGGTATAAACTTACAATCGATAGGCTTCCTTGTTGTTACAGTGTTTATCCAATAATCCGTCCAAAACCACCTTTTTAAACATATTCTTCAAGTAATGAAGAACGTGGAAAATGTAATCCTGATATGGTCGCCAGGTAGGGAAGCGCTGTGACAACGAAACGTTGCCTTGGACATCAACGAGTGGATGGAACATGTCGGTCAAGAAGGTAACGGAGGGAGGGTTGTTGGGGTAACTTTCGGGTATCGTCATGCGAAATTTGAATACTCCAGAGCGATAATATCCTTTGTGAACAAATATAACGCCGTACCAAACTGTCATTGATGAAAAAACCGTTGAGCATTTATCCTGAAGAAACAAAATGTACCTGGAATTCTCTTCTTGATAACTCACCGTTGATATTGTCGGATGATGGCATTACATATACGCCTAATGGACAGTGATTCGGGTTCTTTAGATTGATACTATTTGTATAAAAACAAAAGGTACGGGTTGAGTTATACGCGGCTATGCAAAGTATTCGCAATCCTCTCATTGCTTACAATTCTGTCATTAGTTCGTAGCGCTTAAAGTATTCAGATGTAAGTCGAGGAGTCCATTTCTCTGAATCGCTGTCAGCATCGTAGCTTGATGGCGACCTTCGAGATGTTTGTGTTGGTGAAACTGCTGGAGGAGGTGGTGAAGAGCGTCTACTGAGTCGTCTTGTTCGAGAAAACAGTGAACTGACCGCAGAGCGACCACTGCTGGACCAACTGCTGTCATTCCGTTTAGGTGTTGGTGATGAGGTTGGACTTGCTGGTTTGTAGCGACGCAACTTTTTTCAAAGAGTCGTTGAGCATACAAGAAAGTCCTAGTAGAGAGTTTATTGTTGTTTGACATACACTATCCATATCTGTGTAGTGATATATAAAGCTGTAACGATAAAAAGAGAGAAAGGAAACGCGGTAACCAAAATGCAAAATCAGAGTAAATGTTGAGGAATTGGTTTGATCGCAAGGCGAGCACGTTGTACTACGGATGATACGCGCTTCGACAGTGCCTCGTCTTCAGACACCGTTGTCTAGGAGATAAAAATTGCTGAATATGATGTCGCGTTGTTATTGACGAGAGACAGTTGTGCTTACAAACTTGATACCATCCACGACTGCCGTTGAACCATCAACGTTGATTGTCAATTTATGTTCTTTCTCGTCCAGCTCGACGTTGCCAAACTGTGCTTCAAGGAAGCGCGCTAGATCTTGAAACTCGCGCTCAATCTCATCTTGGATCTCTTCATGATCTTTGCATTGGCTGAGACCTTCCATGTCGGAAGTCGGAAAAGAGCAAGCAATCCTCCCCCACTCAAAGGCTCAATGCTAGAAAAGATGTTTGGTAGCGTAACTGAATTGATAAACATAACGGTGCATGTTTCAGAAGATGTTACCATGACAACTGTTTGCCTGATATGCATATACCTTTACAGCTTTCTTCATCATAAGCTGCTTTGTTCACGTATATTAGGTAATAAAATGATTATAATTAGCAAACAGGCAGCAGTCGATGTTTAATGATGGAAATTAATCAAAGCTCACAGTAATCCGCAAACAATTTAATATCCTTAAGAACCCGGTAGATTGTATACGAGCATTACATTGATCGACAAGGACTCGCAAAGAGAGTCCCCTCGGCGATTGTGTCAAGGCACGACATACAATCTCCTCATGCGCGTCGGACATCACCAATTTTGTATCGCCTAAGCAGATATTGCCAGAATTCTCATGCTGGGATAGTTCCATTTTTTTCCTCTTTCTTTTCCACTATTACCATGAATACTAGCATCAAGGATCTTTTTAGCGTCAAGGACAAGGTAAGCTCGCAATTTCTATAGCTAATAATCATTCTCTAAAAAAAAGGGGGTTAACATTTCAAACCACAGGTGGTTCTCGTCACTGGCGGCTCTCGCGGTATCGGCGAAATGATTGCGACTGTGCGTAGAACGTTTTCTAACAGGGCAGCATTCAATGAAAAAATCTTATTGACAAAACAATTCGTCTAGGGATATGTCTCGGCAGGTGCCAAAGTTTACATCACCAGTCGCTCCGCAGAAGCCTGCGAAAAGGTAATACGCATATATTGTAGAATTTGTTGCAGCGAAGGTAGAATCAACCTGCTTAACAGCAACGACTGTGTAGGTTGCCCAGAAACTATCCGCTCTGGGACCTGGTCAATGCTATGCCATCCCAGCCGACCTCCAGAAGCTCGAAGAAGTTCATAGACTCGTTGCCGAACTTTCAAAGTGCGAGAAACGTGAGTAGAAGACGAGAAAAAATCCGTAGTTTGACAGGACAGACAAATGCCTCACACTCTGTTGCAACCGTTTTACCTTTTTTTTCCAGACCTCGATGTTCTCGTCAACAATGCTGGCGCCAACTGGGCCGAGTCGTTTGACACTTTCCCTGATGCCGCCTTTGAAAAGGTCATTAACCTTAACCTCAAGCGCGTCTTTTCGTTGACTCAGGCGTGAGTTATCCAAAATGCGGTGTAAAAAAGAAAATGAGTTTCTCAAACATGTTTCTAGTTGCTTTCCTCTTTTGACTGCCAAGGCAACTCGAGAAAACCCATCTTCAGTTATCAACATTGGCTCCATTGATGGATTCAGGGTAAAGTTCTTATTTTCTATAAGACAATGGCAAGATAAAAAAGGAAAAGATATGGGTTACTTAAAAGTAAAGTTTCCTTTCATGCAGGCGGCTCCTCAAGAAACCTTTGCATATACATCCGCCAAAGCCGGCTTGCATCACTTGACACGCCACATGGCAGGCAAACTTGGTCAGCGAAATGTTTTATTCAATGCAATTGCACCTGGTGCTTTCCAATCAAAGATGATGCGTGCTACTTTGGAGAAATACGGTGATTCCATTCGAGCAAAGACTCCTATGGGCAGAATCGGCTCCCCAGAAGATATTGCCGGTACCTGCATTTACCTTTCCTCCCGTGCTGGTCACTACACAAATGGTGCAACAATTACTGTAGATGGTGGTGCATTAACTTTTGGAAAGATGTAAATTGAAATTAGATAAGCAAGTAAAGCGGAGCAAAGTGGACTTGAATGTGTGAAGCTATTATGTACAAGATGGATAGCTGGATATTGGGATGAATAGTTTTGGGTGGACAGAAATGTATCTGGGTGTTGACAGCAATCGGACTGTGATAATGGCATTTTCCTCGATATCCATGAGTCTGCTTTTTCAATTCATCGATTAATTGCTCGTGCTTGAGGAGATGATGAAAAAACATAGAGTGATTTACGTATAAAGTGTTGGCGAGACAGAGAATCATCAGTGCTGAAATTCCATGATACTTTCGTAATAGTGACATAACGTTAACGGGCAGATTCTTTGCAAATATTCAGTCGGGTACACTTCTCGGGATTCATCTTCGAGCTGGACAACAGCGTAAAGTGTGCCATTGCGTCTTCGTACACCAAGCACCCTAGTAATTGCAGGTATATTTGGATCAGATTCCTTGTTAGCAGCATCCGATTCTTGATTATAAAATGAAACATGGCTGCTCAGACGCGTTGGTACTCGTTGCTCTTCTGAGACCTGTGAAACATGGTCTCCTTGGTCTTCAAGTTCTGCAGTAGTATCGGGTGCTGCTGTAGACATGCGAAACATTGGAGAATCGTCGGTAGGAAGCGGGGAGGGTGATTTACTCCAATATCGAGAAGAAACGCTGGAAGCGACAGGAGAGAGCGCGGGACTGTATTGCATATCATCATCGTCATAGTCATATGTCGGCTTACTCCGCTGTGATGATGGTGATAGCGGCAGAGAAGAAGTGACACTGATGCCTGGTGGAGGTGGGCTGGGCGGTTGGGAGAAGTAGAGGTTGGATAACTCGGGATTGTAAGATAATGATATTTCTTCTTCATCTTCTTCTTCCTCGAATTGTTCGAGCTGCGACTCCTGCTGAGCGCGTTCAGCTGCAGCTCTGCTGCTTTCAGCGTGAGTGCTGCTCGTGCGAGGGGTCGCAAGCTCGCGAAGTCGATCCCTCTCCTCCAATCCACCATGGTCTGCCCAATACTGGGCCACGAGTTCATCAGCGTTCCTGAAAAGAAGAAAAATTAGAGCATTTAGAGACGCGTTCTTAAACCATGAAAAAGATGCTTTCCGAAATGATATTGACTTACACATCCTTCTCATGCTCCCAGGATGTTGTTTTGTAGTGCTTCCACTTGATCTCATAGTAGAGACCTTCTTCCTAAAGATCAAACCGAGATTAGCAAGATCGCCCCTATGTGCGTGCATGTTCAAGGACTTACAAGGTCTTCTATAGATTCTTCCTGGATCAAGTGGTTGATTATTGCTTCGACTTCATAGACTCTGCCTTTCTTCTTCGAGGGCATTATTCAAAGCTCTGAAGAGACAGCAGATGGCGTTCTTTCCCTTTTCCCGCCCTGTCAATTTTCTGTTGCACGATGCAAAAGAGAGACATAATCATGTTAATTAATAATACGCGACCATGTATCTATTGAAACTTCATCTAGCCTCGTACTGATTAGAACATGAACCAAGCACATCTCGTGTCCTTAATATCGATCCTCTTTGAATGTCGCTTCGGTTACTTGGAGTAGCTTCAAAACTCGAGTTAGAAATGTCATCATCTTTAACAAACTCTTATTCTTTTCAGTATTTTTGCTCTGGAGAGCTTTATTGATTAACAACATAATTCTGTATTTGCTACCCGGTTGCCACGGTTTCTAGACCAATCTGCACATCTGCAAAGAGGAGATAACGAAAGGGAACCTGTCTGAGTTTGTGAACCTGGTATAAAAGGAGCAACTTTGAGAAAATTTTTCCTGGTATCCTTTTTCCTCTCTAGGTGAGTATTTTGCTCTTACATTGTTTTCAAGTGCTTTTTCAACATGATGAAGCTGCCGCAACCATGTCTTACGCAGGGGACACATGGAATACGGGTGCGCTTTGGCGTACCTGGAACCCATTCCATGCCTGCCCAAGGAGATAACCCGCGGGAGTCTGATTGTTGTTTTTCTTTTGTGAAATTTCTTACGATTTTACACTGTCAAAAATATGCTGGAAACTCATCGAAATTTCCAACCTCTGTAGGTTGCCACGGAAAAAAGATTACGCGTGATTAATTTGAGAACATTATTGTTTTAGTGGTGAAAAATGAACAATAATAAAGATGCTGTCTTCTTTGCAAAGAAAATGTGATGAGATATACAATTGTTTTTTTTCAAAGTTTGATGATTTCTACCCTTGTTCTTTCAACTACTTTGTTTTCAGTTCCCACTCCACCATCAGCCTGCTTTGGTAAGGGATGGATGGTGAACTTGCTGTATGTGCCACCAGTTTGTCTCCGTGATAGACGACCAGGGTTTACACAGAGGACTTGATCCACACACTTTTTTTGCACGTGAGTCTTGTTGTTATAACATTAAAGAAATCTTTTTCCTCTTTCTTACCTTTACAAAATGCTTGAGCTGGGAAGGTACAATCAGTATATCTGGTGTAAAGGGAATTTGCAAGTCTGTTATCCGTTCAGAGTCTATGCAGTCGTCAATGGCAGGTGGAAAGAGTGGATAAAAGCTTTTGTTTATATCCTCATTAGTAAACGCTCAAAAATCCAGGATTCAGAAATCTTTACCTGTGTTGTTGTAACAGATAGCTAACGAGTCTCGAGAAACGATCAGCTTGTCCTACGGCCTTTGCGCATTCCTCTCGTCCTAGCCGCAGCACAACGTCGAAACTGGTGATGGCAAAGACGACGCCGTTAATATTAACCATTGCGGGATTGCTCAAAGTTTGTATTCCTTCCAGTCCCAGGGTATCCATCCGCATACTGGGTTGCGGAAACATTGTATATTCTTGTGCAGCATCTTCTGGATGAGGCACCACCAAAATTCTCGTTTCAGGACAGGAGCTAGCAAGCTGTTGAAGGCGACGTGATACTTGAGCTTGGAATACTTCCTCTGGTAACAGTGGAACAGTTCCATTTGCAATGATTGGGTGTGTCTCGGAAACAAAGGGACCCAGCTATACGATCATGATCAACAAGTGGATAACGGAAAAAGCATTAAGTTGTATACATACCAGAATCAATACGTCAGGTTTTTCTGAAAGACACATGGAAATAAGCTCGTCCAACGGCTTGTATGTCAAATCTTCGTCAAGCGTATAGGGACCCGTCGCCACGACGATCTCGAGTGGTTGTCCCTGTACCTTTGCACCGTAGCTATATTCATATAATTCTTCTGGTTTTTGTACAATAGATGGAGGTAGTGGAGGCAGTAAGAATTCGTCGACGGTCAATTGTTTGCCAGTATTGTTAACGCCCTTGATTCCCACAACCTTTGATACATCTTTGGTCAGTCACCGTTGAATATATCAGATCACCACTGATGCAGAATAGTTTACCTGGCCAGGAAAGAGGGCATATTCTTGTAATTTTGTCAAGTCGAGTTTTACACGTTTGCCCATGCCTAGTTCGCGAGATGATTCCAGAACCACAGACTTATCATTCAATTTGCTTGCTTCTGTCTCATCCCAGGCTATTCGACCCACAGTATAGATTTCGCTCTAAGAAAGACAACGGTTTACCAGCTATTCAACCAATATCAACTGTTGCATACATACCTGGTATGGACGAGCAGGATTTGTTACTGACTCGGAAATTCCGTGATATTTTTCAATCTGTTCAGACATGTATTCGAGCAACTCGTTTTGAACTGTGACGGCCGTCAGCTTTCAATTCAAGGAACTCGACCGGTTGAACGACCTACCATCTCCTCTCTCTTTGATCTTTTCAAACATATAGTAGAAATCCTTTAGCGGTTCCTGGACAAGGCTTACCGTTGTTCTCTTTTCACCCTTTGTGATACGCCCTCGAGGAGCCAAATGAATGTTGTATTGTTCCTCCAAGACGTGGGTTGCATTGCGGTTGGCAAATTGTGTCGATGCTTGTGATCTTTTTGAGGGTCATGACTGAGCAAATAGAATACATTCACAATGTGCTTGCCCAACTTACGCCTGTAAATCGATGGATGTATCTGTTGAAATTCTCTGCGATATCGTCGATGTTGATCTGGTAGCCACGTCGCCTGTCAATTTCGACACACTTGTTGACCATGGTTAATTCCACTGATACACATTTTCTTCACACACAAAGCGTTGACTCACAAATCCTCCAGGGTGTCAGACTGACTGACCTCGTCCATGTGTCTCGTATAGTCGGACAGATCCATCTTGACGGCAACTCGCACATTTGCGGATTTGCGTTGTTTCTGATCCAACTCTCGCTGCAAGTTGTTTCGAAGCTGGCGAACGAGGTCGACGGTAGGAGCCATATTTTGTCGTTTGAGACTGAACGAGAAAGCTTCCCATTTGAACTTTAGATCTTTGGGCTTTAGGTCGTAGACTCGGCAAAGTGATGCCACTATTGAGCTCAGGGCAGTCAGAACCCGGCCAAACTTTGCTTGTAAGCTACTCGATTACATTCTTCAATGACTTCAAAGTGATCTGGCGAGAGGTCGAAAACCTTTGCTATTTGTTCCTGCACCATAGTCCTGGAGCGCGCGTCAAATAAAAAAGGAACGTCGAACGCGCTCGGCCGCACGCGCGCTAGACGACGGCCGTCAAAGCCCTCAGTTTCGAGTCCGTCAAGCCACTTAATCATTTTACAGCAAATACTGACTACCCGATACTATTCTTATCTGATACAACAAGATGGCATTTGTTTGCTCCTTTACTGTGCTGTTGTGTCACAGAATCTATCTTGGCAGCTTGGCAGCAGGTAATCAATTGGTCATTCTTCATCTTTTGTTCCAATTGCATTGACGACAACTTTGATTATATCAATCGAGGCGTTTAGTATTTATTGTCTAGTAGCGATAACCCTCAATAAGCACACTCCTGACATGACTCGTGCGGTGCGAGTTAAAACCAGGCACAAAACTCTGCAGTCGGAATTGGATCGCATCGCGATGTTTAAAGTGAATTCTCTGAACATTAGAGTTACACTCTGTGCAGATATTACGTGGTGGTGACAACTTTGCCCAATTGTGATCCACACCTAGCTATACACATACACTTCCTCTCTATTCTTCTTTCTCTTTCTCTCGCGTGTCAATAATAGAGCGCGGGGATGCAGTGTGTGGTTCGCCAGATTTGGCTGATGTATCAAAAAGGCAACATCTGCGAGATGAAAAAATCAGCGTTATTAGGTTTTTGTGAGTGTAACATACGCAATATGTAAACTTTGTCCACGCGAACCTGGTGTAGCGTTGAATGAACCAGATAGAGCTTGGCGTCCCTGGTAATTATAAGCGGAGCACGCAAGAAAATTCTCTCTGGAAAATAAAAACAGTACACTTTAGCGAGAAGACTTGGCATGAAATGATTGCTAATGAGCACAATTTTGATCCGCTAAATTCCATTGTATACATCGCTGCATTATTGATGCGCTGCAAAATGTAAAGCTCCGTTGCATCATGTTCTGCAAGCACTCTTGTGAAGGGTTCATGTATTGTCATGCACGCCGTATTTCCGTCAGCGATACACAGTATAGTAGGGGCTTTACAAAGCTTGTACTACTTGAAAAAGATTGCCAAGCATTGAGTAACAGGGTTTATGCACTAAAGAAACTTTTTTACGATAATGAGTCAATTGGGGAGCATAGGATGGAAGGACGGGGCGGGGAGGATGGGAAGGAACGTGTCATGGATAAACAACTATGTACAGTCAGCATCTTGCCAATCGGGACCAAGCCAGCCGAGCTTGCCAAAGTATTGCCAAAGAGTACTTGTCTTGTTTACATCTATGCGACAAAGCTTCTGAGCATCCGATTTGCGAAACGGAATCTTGTCGTTGTGAAATTGTTTAGCGGCCAGAATTAGCGTGCGCTTGGATCGCAAAAACTGTTCGGGTGATAGCCGCATCGTAGAAGCAACGTGAGCCTCTCCAGGATGCAACAGTTCAAAATACTCTAAATCTTCCAAGGCCAAGGGACCCGAGTTTGAGATCCAATCTACGTTCCAGTTTTCTTTTATATCGTATACACTGAGTTGAGGACACCAGTCTGGGTCGTCTCTGAATGCCTCCTCATCGGATATTGAGAGGTCGACATTCTTGTAGCAATTGATGACGGCTGCAGTAGACTGTGCTTTCCTGCTGGTCAGCGTCGCGCTAGCCTTGACTTTTTTGTTATTGGTGCCTGGCGGTGATGCTGATGAGCCACGTTGTCGTTTGCGGATTTTGTCTTTAGGCTTGGCAATATCTGCTTCTTTGGTTTCGGTGGTTGCTGCTGGTGCTGGTGCTGCTGGTGCTGGCTTTTGGGTCAGCAATCTAACGAAATTTTTCCAATCGGCATCGCTGACAGTGAAGGTTGGGCAACAAGTAGGTCGGATATCAGGTCGGGGAGCGCGCTTTGGTATACTTTTCCTTCGATGAGGTTGAGGGGAGAGAGATTTTTGAGGCCCTGTCGCTGTGTACTGCGACGGCGGTGAAGCCGGAGGTGTGCGTCGATCTCCGTCATAGTTGCTAGGGCCATTGGAGGTGGAAGTCGTTGCTTGCGAGAATGATGGCGGCGGAGTGGAAGGCATAGAGACATTCTTTCCCGAGAATGTCCAATTGATTGGGACGATAACGGCACTTGAGTATTCTAACCGCATCAATCGATTATGTTGAGTAGCACCTTCCTTGCGCCGCTGACCAGATGGAAGCGTGGCGGCAGGATGCGCCTCTTCGCTACTAATGATCACTCGCGGAGAATCAGGATAAGCAATGTCAGGGGCAGGAACCAGTTTAGGATGGACAATCATTTGTTTAAAAGAAGTATAAGAGAACAAGAGAAATAGAAGCAAAAGAAGAAAAGAATAAAGGATAGAGCAATCTTTTATAGTCTTTTTCTGTGACTGATCACACACATCGCCCTCGTCTCCCCGCCTGCGGGTTACAGCCGTCCATGGCGATTATTTTAAAAATAATCTCGCATTATTGCCAAGCAAACGCGTTCGCCAGAAACGTCAAGAGGTCCATTTCATCGGAGCGACATTTTATCCTTTTCCTGCCTTCTTGTTTCTTTTGAACAGATAGGATCGTCGCCGTTTGTCGCAAGTTTAGTTCCAATTGGCCAATAGGGCGGGCGTCGATCAGCTAGAGGGTTCTGTTGCAGGTGTCACCAACGGAATACAAAAATGCCCATTTAGTCCTCCTCTCTTGATGGAAACATCCTGGCTCCGATTCTTCTATACCTGTGACATAGTAATTCAAAGCTTATTTCTTTCACAGACTTTTAGCACATGCACACAAGTCCATTCTTGTACTGAAAACCCGGGGAATCTTTGTCAATCTCTCTCTCTCTCTGTCTCTTTCTCTCTTTCAGCTTTTGGATTACGGGAATCGATTTGGTTACTCAGGACCTTGGACCTCAAGAATGTGATAAAGCTTGCACTGCTTTCTTTTTTTCCCATGACCCGCGGGCACTTTACCATCGTGAGACATCAAAAAAGTATTCCATTGCATCATTGCAGTAACCGTATTTGTAAAGGTTTCCTTTTGCGCTGATCCACCTGATAGAAGAAATGTAAGATACAAAATAACGTTGTAGTCCGGCGTTAGACCACATGGTATGCATCCACGCGACATTGAAACGGACAAGAATCAATTGTAGTATATAGTAACAACAACAATGAATTGCCGAATGGGCAGCTGGACGACATAATTGACATTTATACCATTAAATGCGAAAAAAACGCATCGGCGACACGACGATGCACGCACTCTAATCAGCCACATCAATCTTTTCTTTTTTCTCTTTTTTTTTTCCCTAGCTCTATGCAGTGCCACGGTTAAGGTACATAAGTCAAACTAAACTCGTTATTTCTTTTTTATCATGACGCACATCAGTTACTTTTTGTACTCTTCTACTTGTACATCCTCAGACACCAAATATTTGGCAGTCGTTCTCGTTGCGGAGTCCAGCTCCATCTGCTGTTGCTCCTCCAATTCATACTTTCGCACAGCCTCCTTGGCCTTGTCAACATCAATGAAGAGCAGGATGGTAGTAGCCACTAAAAATAGCCCGAGCACGAAGGGCCACCCGGTCCAAACATTGCCGGTAGCCTGAGAAATAGCACCCACCACAACGGGTCCGATCCAGCTTGAAAGTTCAGTCAGTGTCCCGGTAAGCACGTGCCATGAAACGTTTAACAACTTACGAGGAGGCTTTGTTCACGACACCGAATAGTCCAAAGAATAAATTCTCCTTGCCCTTGGGGATCAATTCAGCCAACATGGTCTGTTGCCATGCCCATATAGGTGCAGTAAACAATCCCGACCACACTGAAAACACCCACATCTCCCAGGGAGTCTGAAGTAGTTGGAATGAAATGAGTCCAGTTATCTTTTTTTTCTTGCTACCGTTGCTTTGATGTCGAATATTACCTTGAGACCAAAGTTTTCCATGGTGATACCAAAGCAACCCCAGATAGGAACGATGGCAGTCGTGACAATGATGATAAGCAAATTCGTCTTGGTCTTGACATTGAACTGTTTCTGGATCCACAAAAACAGCAAACATCCCATGATTGATGTAACTGCAGTAATGAGACCATATAGAGTAAGCAGCTGTGCTGAGAAACTGACGACCTCAGCTTGAATGATGGTCGTCATTTGACTAATTGTGGATACCGCATCCGAGAACATGAAATAGGATATAATGTACAGGAACGAATATTTCAGTTTATGGATTTCCCTAGTTTGGAATTCTAGTCAATTGACTCTGCATGGATCGTCGTCGGCTTTTTCATTTTTAATCAACCTGCCTTAGTGCCATTATAATTGATTTCCATCCGATCGTGAGATGATTCTCGTTGGGTGACAACGGCAAGCCTTGACGACCACGGGGCTGCAACACAAAGTATGGAATAGCATTGATAGCCCAAAATGCACCGCACACGACGGTTGATATAAAATTGAAGATGGGTGCATTGCCAAGTGTAGTGTCAGTTCCAGGTGGGAAATCGTACTTGCCAGCCCAAGGTATAAAAGATACGCCAGACAAGACGCCTGATCATTGCAATCAATCCTTAGTCAATTTGTATGTATTGATTATCCACAAGAGTCAGTAAAAAAACATACCGGATACTATAAGGAATCCAATATTGGAGAAGGTAGTGGATATAGCAGACACATGATTTCGCCAAATCTCTACTACCTGAGCAGCTTGTTCCTTGGGCAATGTCAGACGGGCTTTTCTCACAACAGGCAGGTTATCACTGGAACAAGGAAGACTGTCTAGTGTGCTATCCAGGTACAAGTCATTTGTTTCTTTTACCTTAAATTGGGAAAAGCTGCAGCAAAGAAAACCAGCGAAGCACCGTACGATATTAATGAAATGATGAAAATACCCATCATGGCCCCCCAGTGTGAGCCGTCATCGTTGACAAATGCAATGGGCACAATCTGAGAAGCACACCCAATCACGGTTGCAATGAGGAGAATGTGCCTGTTCCAGCGTCCGTAGTCTGCCAAGCTTCCGAATGTAGTGAACAGCAGGAACTGAATGGAAAAGGAAATTGCCTGGACATAAAGCATCATGGACGATACTGGGATACCGTTCTGGACATTCATCCAACGTATGTTGCATGGTTTCAAGGCATTCTGCAGATCGCACTTGGTTCCATCCGATGGATCAAACCCGCCGCGATATGCCAATATTTGCAGGATGGTTGGCATGTAACTATAAATCGTGTAACCATTGTTCTACTTGAATCAATTTCACCGCGCAAGAAAGAAGACAAGCATATCGTCGGATCAAACTATATCTTACACCGTTGTAATATAGGTAATAGCCCCAAAGCTCGCCTCGCGTTGCCGGTGGTTGCCTTGTTACTGCTTTGTAGATTTCTGGATCTTGCGTTTCTGATGGCTGGCGTTGCAGCTCGTCGTCGTCACCGGTCGTGTCGGTTTTGAACGGGTTCGCAAATACTCTGTCACGCCAAGACATTGAAGTGAGGGGGCGAAGAGAAAAGAAATAGTATGAAAATGAAAGAGGCACCGATTCTCATTCTTACTCTTTTTTTTAAAAAAAAGGGAAAAGGGGCTTCTTCTCTCCATTTTTGTACATCATCCTTTTTTCGCCTCCTGTGCTGTGTCTATTAAAAAACTGGCAACAGTTATAGTTTTCTGTTTGACTATCAACATTTTGGGGAGTGACAAT